>JAPDDL010000067.1:0-40381 GCA_027422435.1 Schizopygopsis pylzovi | reverse complement strand
AGTGCATGAGTAAACTGTCCAAATGAATCAAACAGAATTGCGAACAAATTTCATTTTGTCAGATTTGATCAAATATGGGTTACGCTAAATTTCGATAAGTAACTTTGCGACTACATGTCAGCTATCTCGATTAGAGTATTAGTAGGCTATTATTAGACTATTTTCAGTTGGAGGTTATTGTAAGTTGACATACACTTGCAAAGTTACTTAAAGTCAGTAATGATAGTTCATTCACGGATGATTAATTAGATTAGTTTATTCTGACAAATGAGAACAAACAAGAGAGTCAGTAAAATGATGCGATCTGGCATCATTAGTTCTGATTCTAAACAGCAGACAGAATTGAAGCACGCAGAGGCAGTCAGTTGTTTACGTGTCCTTTGGATTCAGCTTTTCCTCCTAATACATAACGATACTGCCAGCATAATTTTCCACATTCCACCAACACATGTTGAGCAGAGGTGGCCAAACCGTACATAGTAACAGACAAGCCGCCTTCGCATGAGACAGAAGTTGCTGCCAGAAGCGGTTTGCTCTGCATCCTTATGACCTTGGTGTGATTGCCTCAGAAGCATTTTAATTTAATCGGTTCTTCCCTGCAGGAGCTTCTCATTGTGTGAAGACTTAGTTACACACTCTCCTCTATGCTGAAAGGACGAGGTCAGCACTAGCGCTCTGCTCCAGATAATACATCCACACCTCCACACCTCCACACAAAGGTTCAGGAGATGGTGGAGCACACTTCAGTGCCAGTTCCTCTCTCAAACTGGGCCACTATTCATCTTCCAATCAATCGCAATTAAATTTACGCTATATTAATAGTCAACAAGAGGCCCCTCGTACATTCTTCAGTTAAGAAGAACCACCAGATGCTCTGATTTAGACTAGATATGAGAGATTATTTTAAATGAAAAAATGCATGATTTTGTGTTTTATAAAAATTATTTACAATTCAATATTTTAACTATATAATAAAGATGTATTTTTATTAAATAAATAAATAGATAACATATTATTTTAGCTAAAAGTATGTTAAAAAATCGGTGTATATAACATATGGCCTACAATGAATTGGTTCCCCCAATTAGATTTACACTGCCTTAAAAGTGGATTGTTTTATCAAATGGCGACTGGAAAACATTTCAAATTACTTAGATAGTCAGTTTGACTATCATATGTTTTGGAAAAGACTTGTTCACCGCCTTATTCCCCCCACTTGTTCTTCTACTAAATATTTGTTCTGTCAAACAATTAATCATGGGTTCATCACACCTTGAACAAAGGTTTTGTGTATGTGTAAACTGTCATTATTCAAATAGAATTGCGAAAAATATACTATATATGTATATTTATCAAATATATACACTGTCATTTCTAAGTTACCTGTTTTACGTATTTGGTCAGCTAACTGATCTATGAGTTTAGTAGCTTCATTCAGATTTTCGGCCTTGAGGATTCATTGAATTTGCTACATTAAAGTTTCTTTATAAGCCTTTTTTTGTATGTTCTTTGTCTCGGTTAGATGTTTATTTAAAAGAAATAAAGTTGATGTCTATTAATTGCGATCTTTGTGCTTTAAGTTAGAATTAAATGAATTTTAGTTTACTGCAGCGTTGAGCGCTTTACTAGATTCACGTCCACTTTGGAATTCAGTTCCAAACAAAGATCGCCGAGCTTTTCCACATTGCGATCTCCCACTGGAATTTGCACGGGAGTTCTGCGAGCACGCATGATTAAGGAGCAAGCCGCACTCTCTACTCAATCTCTGTTCGAGATCGGGGCTCATTACTGATCCAGAATCAGCCCGTCATCCAGTGGATCAGCTGTTCTTAATCAAGTTCCCGTCTGTGGCACAGTAATCTTTTCTTTCCCGAGTCTTCTTCGTCTCCTGAGTCTCCTTCGCCCACTGGTCCGTCTCCAGCTCCAATCGCTCTCATGAGTCACATAGGTTCCTCAGAATTGCCACACTTCATGCCGTTCCTCTCTAATGGGCCACTATTTCATGTAATAATCGCAATTAAATTACGATGTAATAGGCAGAGCTGCCTCCCGTACATTCTTCAGTTAAGAAGCCATGCCAGATGCTCTGGTTTGACTGATCCGCCATGATTTTTAATGAAAAATGTTTTGATTGTGTTTAAACAGACTATTTAATTAATTTTTAAAAAATAAAATGACCTTTATATTAATAAATGTTAATGTTGACTGTATTCAAAAGCACACTTCATTTAGCAATTAAATGTTAAAAAATGATGTATAAATAATCAGGACATTAAAACAAATTTATGACATATACGATACTAAAAAATGTAAATCTCCTTTACCATAAAAGTTAAAAAATAATTATTTGTAATTAACCACTTGAGAAAATTTTAAATATCAGATATTTTAAAAACTCACTATTTTGCTAATCTCTATCACTAATCATTGCTTATTTTGTCTGTTCTTAAAGATTTAATGGATTATATCAGTCAAATAAAAGTTTTTGTGTACTGTCAGACTTTCTTATTGACTGTTGATTGTTACTTCATAAATCAACCAGGAGAATGACACAGAACTGATTTCATTAATTTGGTAATCAGAGGTTTGAATGCCTACAATTATCAAAATGATGAATCAACGTCGTTTAGGATCAGTTCATGTTGTCTTTCTTTCCTGCTTTAGTAATGCCTTTTTTCTGTTGTTCTTTGTCTCGGTTGTTGTTTTTTATGCAGATGTTATTTGAAAATAGATAGATAACTTCTGTCTTCTGTGTTGAAGTTAGAATTAAAATATTTTTAGTTTACCAGATGACAGACAGCTTTACACAGACACATCCCAGACAGACAGACGTTGACCCTAGACTCCAGACAGGGGAATCACGGACGAGTTGCGAGCTCGATAGATAAGGATGGATAGATATTACATCAATTTCAAATTTCTCAAGGTTTTCATATCATGCTCATTTCCAACACTTTGATTGACTTTATCTTCATGTGCAGTTGTGTTCGCCAGCTATTGCACTAACATTATGTGCAAGCTCAACAATGCATCACAGTCTTTTTCAAAGTCATTCCAATCAACAACATGTGAGCCTTTTTTATGCAGCTTCAGCTGTTCAGCTGAAAGGACGACACCAAAATGGTATTCAAGGAAGACGAAACAAGAGACAATTCACAGCATGAACTAAGACATTGCGTATCGTGCATCCAGCAGTCTGTGTATAAAGACTCCCTTGAGGCTGGGGGAAGAAAAACAATGCAGCTCATATCTGACTCGAATTAATTGTGTTTCAGGGACTTCACAGTATAGTTCACCTAAAAATGAATTTGCAGAAAATATACTCACCCTCAGGCCATCCAGTTTTTCGATCGGGATAAATTTAGCATTACATCACTTGCTCACCATTGGATCCTCTGCAGTGAATGGGTGCCTTCAGAATGAGAGTCAAAACAGCTCATAAAAACATCATGATGAACCACAAGTAATCAACATGATTCCAGTCCATCAATGAATGTTCTGTGAAGCGAAAAGCTGAGTGTTTGTAATAAACAAATTCACAATTAAGACAAATTACTAAAATATCAGTCCATAAACCATAATTGTCTGAATCAGGAGAGAAATAGGCACATATGAATAACTGTTTATATGCCAAAACCGCTCTAAACACATATGGTGTTTTTTGATGTGAGAGGGCAACAGGACATGGACTTTTTCACTGAAGGAAATATCTATGTATTTATTTTAATTTTTTTTACCAGAATTGCAAGTCAAAACACCATGATGATGGATTTGTTTCTTACAGACACACACCTTTTCACTTCACAAGACATTAACTAATGCAATACAGTCATGTGGATTAGTGGTGGATTACTGTGATGTTTTTATAAACTCAATCTTACGACACCCATTCACTGTAGATGATTAATTGGTGAGCAAGTGATGTAATTCTAGATTTCATTTTTGGGTGAAATTAAATTATACCTTCAATAACACAATTGGAATTTAATCTGAAAAATACAGATGACATTTTACGACTGTACAGGTTCTGTGTTATTCACCTAAGGTGTGAAAAAAAACAAAAAACACTGACAAATATACATTCGCAAACATCATGCACGTTTCCCACAATGCGGCACATCCACCTGGAGGGATTTGTTGAAACTGAGTCTGTTCTTCTCATCTGCTCATTCATTTTTCATCAACCCATTCTGTCTGTTTCTGGCCCGTCGAGCCTTTCTTAGAGAAAACTCAAACTAAATCTGGACAATCCACTTGTGTCTGAACTACACGCCTTGAACTCATTTAGGGTCAGGCACGAGGCCATCCCGCATTCCAAGCCTCCTGTCGGCGTCCAGCGTGGAGATGATTTTGAAAGGAGCTGTCGATATCTGAACTTTCAGCTTAGTTGCTGAACTTCCTCCACAAAAGTTGTGATTTTATTTGAGTGGCTCATATTGATTTGAACCGCGGACACTCGGAGCGGCACAACGGGCGCCTGTGAGGGGCAGAGCAAGAGGAAAGACCCCAGACGAGGACGCCCGTTGAGGGGCTAATGACAACTGATTAGATGTCTGGAGAAGAGGGGGAGGGTCTGAATAGGGGCAGCAATTGTAAATGCCCTCTAAAAGGAGCTGACATTGTCTAGATCCTGCTGTGAATGTAATCCGTAGGTGTACAGAACCGTGATCACTTTTTGGTGATGTCACTTTTTGGTTTATGTCAGATCATATATTGCATATATTGATGGCAGCTGGAATGAGGCCATTTCCTTTGGTTTGTAGACTGCCGTACCACAGTTAAACAGTCCTTTTGAGCTGGAGTTGACCAGAGTTCATTTATATGTCATGTAAAGCCCATCAGCTTAGGTCACGGCTGAAGAAAATTATTTATTTAAAAGCCAAGAGTCTCTGAGACACAAATTATTATATTTTTTTTTATGTGCAGAGCTATTCTCATATTTGAGTCCAGTGAAAGTAAAGACTAATAAGGCTGGTTTTGATATGAAATATTCTGACATTAAAATGCTAGCAAGCTATTATTATTATTAAGACCATGACTCATTATCTAAGGAACAATTAACATACAAGTGAACAATGTGTGTGTGTGTGTGTGTGTGTGTGTGTGTGTGTGTGTGTGTGTGTTGTGTGTGTGTGTGTGTGTTTGTGTGTGTGAGAGAGAGAGTCTCACACTGCTCTCTCTTTGGTCCACTGCACCAGTGGCGGATGGTGTCAGACATCTCCAGCTGGAATGACCGTCTGCCGCCCCTCCGTTCTGGGAAGCAAAGCTCCTTCTAAGTGTCTGAGAGCCAGATGTTGTCAACCCAAAATCGCACTAAAAGACTAGTACACATACTTACACTGACACACTTACATAGGCAGCAGCAGCAGCAAATAACTACATTCCCAACACCATTTGGCCATTAAAGGCTCGTATTTTCCATCGTCTCCATATTTCATTTCCTGCTGTGGATCTGAAAGCACATCCCCAAAGGATTCCTAGCTGTCATGCTGTCACAAGCACAAGCACTAGCCCAGACCAGTATGTAAGAAAAACCGTTGATGTTTACCAGAGCTCTCACACACATCTTTCCCATGGCTGGCATCTTGCTCGACGTTTTTGTCAGTTTTCTATTGCTTTCATTACAATGTTCTGCAATCGTCTGTCGTTCTTGCTTTCAGGTGTAATGCTGGTGTGGATGGATGACGAGAGAACAGTTTTAGAAAATTTTATTTTAGACATTTCAATAATTTGCAATGCCCAGCCCTCTTGACTAATGAATTGCCATGAATTTCTTCCATGATATTTTCAGTTCTTTGTAATTTATGATGGCATTTTAATAACATATTAAATGAAAATGAAAAATACAAATTACAATGAGTTTCAGAATGAATCACTAACGGGGTAATCACTAAAAGCATTGTAAGTAGATCGTACAGACCATTGGTTCTTACGGCACTTTTGAGAAAGGCAACCCAGACCAATTTTATAAATTTATACATACATTTATACATGTATGCATTTAGCAGATGCTTTTATACAATGCGACTTACAGTTCATTCAGGTTATACATGTTTTTGTCAGTACATGTGTTCCCTGGGAATCGAACCCACAACCTTTGCGCTGCTAACGCAATGCTCTGCCACTGAGCCACAGGAACATTTTCACATGTAATTGTCTGATTAATAAAAAAAAACTGATACATAATATTGATTTGCGCCATTTACACTTTTGGTTTAGTATGCATGTTTATTTTAGAAATGGTCACTGAGAAAAGTCACTGAATTGTCATTATTTTACCCTGACACTGTCAGACTGTGTATCTCCGTGTCTTGCGTTTCCCCTCCTCTCATGCCCATATATGGTTAGTTCCTGTTCCTGTCCTCATTTGTGTTCATCAGTTCCTAGCCCTGTGTCTTTAGTTAATTAGTCCCCAGCCCTGTTTAGTTTCCCCTTTAAGAGCCCTGTGTTTCCCTGCCTCTGTGTCCAGTCTTAACGTCATTGGGCATGTGTACTTGTCTCCAGCGAGCTCTGTATTCAAATAAAGTGTTCAAGAGAAGTTCCTCGCCTCCTCGTTCCTGGCTCCCCTGTGCACCGTGACAGACACATTCCAGTTGTTTGGTTGTTAATTTTAATTTTATTTTGACCAATTCATTTCAGACAGTTTACTAACGAATAATTTGGATCATATTGTGCATTGATTCAACCATTTTTTTTTCTTAAGCATTCAGTATCAGAATTATTTGATAGTGGAAATTGTAAACTGCTTTGTGAATTGTTTCAATGGATTGACTACAAATAATTACTTCAAAAGACAGATTCGCTCAGAAATCAGACATCAATATGGCATTTCTAACACGCACAATTTTCCAATTACATGTTTTAAATGTATTCTCATTACAGAAATTCCCATGACTTACATTTTCATCTTTTTTTTCCAGACCAATTTAACGATTCCCATCTATTTCTTCAGCAACAGGAACCCTGCAGCTAAAATCACACAATGTACCGGCATGAATCTTTCCACGTGCAAATTAGAATGACAATAATTTACGTGGATATTAGTCAGCCATTGACCTTTTGCACATCAGTATTCATTTTCTCCATGTGGATGAATGAATCTGGACGCACTATCAGTCAAACTACAAGATATACAGTCTGCACAAATTATGTAATATTTTATTTATAAGTCCATAATTACAGCAGTTTCATGCTTTAAAAATTAATTCATCGTGGCAGGTGTAAATGATAGCCTCTGATCTGAGGAGAGAGGCAGAGAGTGAGAATGTGAGTCTCCTTCCAGAAACTAAGGCTGATTGAGGGTTGAAATATCAATGAATTTAATTCATCATCTGGAACATACACAAACTGTTCAGTACCTCATGCATGTGTGCTCAAGTGTAGGATTAGATAAATTACTGTGGGACTTTGGGGGAATTGCAGGGTCTTGACTAGAAGTGTTAAATAAATGTACTGGGAAATTGAGGTTAGATTGGAATCTATGAGCAATTAAAATGGCTTTAAATGAGTATTGGCTAGGAAGAGCCTCGCAGACCTTTGAATAAACAGTTGTGGTACCGCACATTACATCATACTGGATGTGGGCACACAAACATCACACAAATATGTGCTTGCTAAACATTTCATTTCACAACCATTGGCATTAATAGAGAATGTGTCCTCTTTAACAGCTTCCACTCTCTCTGTTTGGAATATGTCATTTTACTCAAACGAAAATGTGTGGCTGAATACTGATCATTTTTTATCCTGTTAGTGATGGATGTAGCAGAAATAAGCAAACATGTCAGAATAGGGTTATTTGCAGTTAACCCTTTTGAAAATCACAAATACAATTAAGAAATTTAGAGGATAAGCATTTTGTTATACTATTTTCAATAAAGATTCTTTATTAGAATATTGGTTTCATGATGAACCTTTAATAAACTGAAATAAATTAAGCTATTTTCTATTTCATTTTGTATTAGTTTTTGTATTATTATTTTTTTTTAAGGTATTTTGTTGCAAAAAATTATTTTAGCTACATTTAAATAATAAAACGAAAATGATGAAAGTCAATTGAATTAATTTAAATGTAGCTAAAATAAATTGATTTACATCAATTTACAATGCAAACACTTACATAAAAAAACAGTAACTTCAATTCATATTTGTTTCAGTATGTCTATAGAAAATATTAATTAAACAAAACATTATTTATAGTTAGTAAATACATAAATAAACAAGACTATTAGACAAATAAATGTACACATTTATGTGTTTAATTAATGTTGGTATACTAAACTGGTTAGTCTGCTAAATTGGAACAACTAATGTTGTACTTATTGCACTTTCAATGTACTTTAATTGTGTGGAAGTAGTGCTGAAGTCCAACTAAAGTATATTTAATTGTGCTAAAGTGGAACTATTGCAAGTATGCTTCAAATCTACTTTAAATATATTGCGTTTAAAGACCTATATTACACAATCATACAGCCCTTATTAATCATAATCATAATCATTAATCATACAGCCCTTGTTATTTAAACACATTTTTTAATAAAGCAATCTAAATTAAGTTTTTTGCTTTAACTGTTTCTCTCTCTGTTTTATTATTGCATTTATCATTGCTTTATCAAGTTAATTTAAATAAATAAGTGATTTAAACAAAACTATTTAAATGGTCTAGCAATTAAACAAATTGAACACATTTTAATATAATATATTTGTATATAACTAAACATTTACTTTTTGCCCACCACCCTCAATCAAATTTGATTATTGATCCCTCATATTAAAAATTTTGGCACCTCTGTACTATGGAATAAATGTTATGAGTGAGAACTAACTGACAAACCAACCTTTTTGATTTTATTTTTTGGAGTTTTCTAATATTAAACAGTATATAAGACACATGCTAGAGCAGACATGTCTGCTGACAAAATTATTTGAGAAGGATTAACTTCTTACCTCAGACAATCAGTTTGCCTTTTGACATTTTCTTTACTTTTGGACCTTTTTTTCCTTTAACATTTGCCATGAACATTAAACATGTCATGCAAATTTGAATATAGCAGTCTAGTTAAAACCATGGAGTAAACTGTAAGATTATTTTGGGATCTTCTGTTTTGTTTTCCAGGTGTTTGGTTTTGATCACAGTTTTTTTTCTTTTTTTTTTCTTTTTTTTTCCCTTGAAGTTTTAAGTTTTGCATCCTTGTTCCTTGCTTTTCTGTTTCACAAATTAATGTTTTTGGTAATTTATTGTTAATCAGATTTTGTATTCAGCTTTGTTGGTGAGCCCTTTAATCCTTATTTTATCCTCTGTCAATATTCATAAGGCTATTTGTAAGGACTGTCAAACTTAACCCGGACAATAAAATATATTGAATGCCTGTTGTTTTATTATTGAAATTAACACATTTTATTAATTTTGACAACATACAGTTTTGTATTTGTCTGACTGATCTGTTTTGTCTGACTACTTACAACTGACCAGAAACTTCAGAACTGAATAAAAACAATTGATACTTGTGCTAGATGAGCGTTTCTTAATCAGGTCAAATACAGAAATAACATTTTCTGCCACTCAACAAATGAAATATCATCTATGACTGAAACACTGTCAATATTAACATTGTTATTATGGATACTAGAATAGTGCAGGGCTTTGCCAAAATCATTATTACATCATCATCATTGTCATGTAAAATTATTTGTATAGCCCTTAGGAAAAGCTGCTTTATATAATGTATACAGATTTACCTTGAGTTCTGTGTGTCCACTGCATTGCATGTTGCCCTTTTTATTTAATTATTTATTTATTATTCATATTATTTTTTTGTAGATATCTTAATATATTTAAACACAGATTTAAAAAAGACTATTTTCTAGCCTGCTAATATTAATTGTATATTCAGAATGTCTAGTAATTATTTAGTATTTCAAATGCTTTGCCTGCCAAAGTCATACAACGAATGAATTAATGAATGAATGAATGAAATTATAGCAAAGACTCTTTGAGATCTTTGTGTCTATAGGTCAAGGTCAAATCAAATATCAGATAATTTTACCTTTTCATATCAAGGCAATGATAAAAGGTGCAACTCCACACACACACACAAAAACAATTAATTATGTTCCTGTGGCTCAGTGGTAGAGCATTGCATTTGCAGTGCAAAGGTTGTGGGTTCAATTCCCTGGGAACACACATACTAACAATAAATGTATAACCTGAATGCTCTGTAAGTCGCTTTGGATAAAAGTGTCTGTTAAATACATGTAAATGTAATAAAAAATACTTATGATCTAATAATGTATGGAGTTGGGGTAATATAAATTACCTATTATATTTGCAGCGGTCGCTTGATTTTTTTATTTTTTAGAATCTATTTATTTTTAACACCACAAAACCAACACAAATATCGCTCTCATTATCGTGGATTTGTCATGTTCATCTAGCAGATACTGGAAGGCATTGGAACATCCCCAGCATATAATATGAAAAAAAGCTTTAGATACCCTTGAGAGGTTGTGAAGTAGATGCTAGATTTACAGTAGTACAGCCACAATATATGAAACCAATGTCTGACAAGGAGCTGAGTGGAGTGTTTGTCAAGAATATGCTTTATTATTATTATTATTATTATTCTGTTGTAATGTTATTCACAGAGGAAGACTGGGCATGTAGGGTAGCAAAAAGGGTGACTTTGTGTCATGTAGGGTGACTTTAATACATATAAAGGCATCAGCTGTGTTGCTTCCAATTATGCATATGCAGTTCCTTTGCAAAAAGGCATGTATTTCCTGCATGTGAAAATGTCCAAAAAATTAATACATAAACTGGCTGTGTAAGCATGTAGGAAATACATACTTTGTATTTAGCTGAAGATTAAATCACTTAATTGATTTTCCAAGTAAAAACTTTCTCCAACGAGTGTTTTGACCATGTTGATGATGCAAAATATATTATCCCGTCTATGCACTCATGTCTCAGATCTATGAATTCATTGTAAACAGTATTTTTGCTTAGAGATGGACTGTGTTACGGAACACATTTTTCATCCGACGTTTGAGATCAATTTGATTATTACATTCAGTGTCAGGGAGTGAAATATCTGCCATCTAAAATTATGACTTTCAGTTGCTGATGACTATGTTTAGAAAAAAAGAAACGGTGAAGCAGAAATTGCCTTTAATTTGACCCCATTAAATTAGTTAAGCTTTTTTAAATACTTATTTTCCTTCAGAGGCCGGGGATAGGATGGTGTAATTCCCACTGGCTTTTTAACATTTCAGAATGTCAAACTCCTTAATAAGGTACTGTACATTTACTCAGCACTACTTTGGAAGTAAAGATTTCACATTTTATTTGTTCAGTTTGTCTATGACTTTTAACATTTTGTGGAAATAAAACAAACATCAAAATGAAATATATGCAAAGGAATATTTGCTAGAATTGTAGAGCAGCTCTAATTATTGTTCCTGTTTTAATTGAAACTGAATTAGTTTTTTTTGTCAGTCAAAAAATTGAATGTCAAAACTGTGTTAAAAATGGGGCACATGATTTCTATGCATGGAAACGCATTTGGGGAATTTTAGCATTATAGCTTGTTCACAAATGGATCATCTGCATTGAATTGGCATGCTGTCATAATGAGAGTCAAAATAGATTACACAAACATCACATTTAATCCAATCATGTGTACTGTATAGACATATGTGTGTGCATATACAAAAATGTATAGTATGAGAATATGCAAATTGAATATTGCATACACAACAATTTACTGAGTCACTGTTTCTTTCTTACGTTCTCTTTTCTTGTTTTTCCCTCATGTGTTCCAACTAAAACTGGGCTTGACTAATATTGCATATAAATTAGTACATCAACATCAACCATTAAATAAAACCGACATGGTAGGATTAAATATCGCTGGAAGAAAAATCCGAAGTAAGATAGGAGATGACATATTTTATCACAGAGATGGCGGCGTATTCATTACAGAACACTTCAGCTGTAAAAAAAATAAAAATAATATAAAAAATAAAAAACAGCTCCGCTGTCACCCTGATCCAGCCACAGGAAGGCCAAATCTAATCTGATTGGATAGATTACACAAACATATTTTTATCTGCCTCTTTGTTGTCAAGACACCAGAGGGCTTGTCAGGAGGTATCCAAACAGCAAATTCCTTTGATCTTTTTTTTGTTTCCGACTTGCTGACAGTTCCTCAGAGGAATGGGAGAGCTAAAAGAAAGGTCACCTTCACCGTGACGTGTTTCGCGGGGGATGTGAAGATGTGCGAGGATACAGAGATGATATTTGGCGACTTTGAAAGGCAAGTGGCAATCCGCATGATTACGGCAGGTAAAATGACATGACCGCAATACGAAGCCACGGCGCTCTCACCTCGCAGCCCAATTTCTGCCTCCTCCAGCCGTGCAATGAGATGATTTCAGCCTCGGCAAATGTCAAGGGCATGATTCTCGTAGATGCCCAGCAGGAAATAACCCACTGTTGCCCTCAAAACAAATGAATCCACTTCAGGGCCAACGCAGGGGTTATCTATTGAAGATGGAAAGCCAAGAACACTGTGGTTTCAGTAACAGCTACAACGAGCATCAAACGTCTAAACACACACACACACACATATATATATATATATATATATATATATATATATATATATATATATAAAACACCAGTCTTGGAGATGACGAAAAAAGGAAGACTTCTTCAGGGGGACTTTATAGAACACTCTCAGTGACTCCGTCTTCAACGCTGTCTCGTCAGTTTCGTGGCTGAGGCTGAAGGTTTACTTTGCTCTCCTATTGTCTTTCTTTTTTACTTCCAGCACTTCAGTGTTTCTGGCTCACACTGGACATCAGTAGGTTTTCGACTGGATCGCTCAAGTGTCAGTTTTCTGTGTAAGATATCTGAGTGAAGCCAGAAGAGGCTTCCTCTGTCATAATTGTTGGCAATGTGTTATACCAACTTTCAGCTCTCAGCTCGGTGTTTAATTTAGCTGTATTTCTAAAAGTACAAGCCTTGTTGAAGGAGGTCAATAATATCAATGGCTATACCTATAGAGTTGTGAAAACTATCCATTTCTAAGGCTTTTTAACCCTTTGACGCGTACGGTCACACCGGTGTGATCAGTCTTAGCTGGTCCCAGAAGCGTACGATCACACTGGTGTGATTAGAATAATCAGTGTGTCACGTCATCAACTGCCAAATTCAAATCTGCTTTTTTGGCGCTGAGCCAGATCGGACGCGCTGAGCGCTTGTCATATTATCACAACCATTCAGTGTTTTCAACCATATAATGCTTATTTTAGGCTTCAGACATTTAAACATGCATAAGTACAAGCAAAACCATACATTTATAGTTTGTAAAATACATGCTGATTTCTATGGAAACGTCAATAATGATCATTACAAATATAATCTGACGACATGTTTTATTGATATCATATACAGATTGTGTAGGTAACTATAAAGTTTACTCTGCTCTTCTTCCAGTTTACCCGAGACTTACTTTAACGTGTTTCGAGAGGAGAGGATTCATTTACGTGTTGTTTATCCCACAGCTAGGATTCAGCGCAAACTAACATGGCGGGGCCCATCAGCCGGTATAGATCAACTAACATGGTCATTATAAAAGTGTTTAAACTACCAAATACATTTACTTGCCCATATTTCAGAATCGGAATATCAGATATTTCATAATATAGTGAGCATGTTTGTGAATATTTTAAATAAAAAGATAAATGAAATAAAAAAGTGATCCACATGTCATACAGAGCTATGTGGCTGCGTGCGTTGTGTCACATGACAAGCATGACGCGTCGCCATGGAAACAATAAGGCGATACGTTCTAAAATAACGGTCGCCTAAAAAAACTCACGCTAGGGGCTCAGCTAGAATATTTTAAACTCACGTGCGAAAGTGGACCAGACACTATACTTAACATAATGAAATATTAGTTACTGCTTATTAACTCTTTTAATTTTAATGACGTCCTTTTCAATGATTTAGTACACAGTGCTTCTATGTCATTGAGTTATTGTGGCAATATTTGTTACCTTTTGATATTTCACTCGTATTGCGTCGAATATCGACGCTTAGTATGGGAAAATCCCTTTTTTCCTCTTCAACTGAAGCCTATTTCAATCACGCAGTTATAACTGCACGTGATTGGTTTGTGTAGGATTAAAAACGAACCAATGCACGGCGGTGGCGAGTGAGCCAATGGCTATGCAGCCCGTCGTCTTCACTCAACATGATCAGTGTCCCTCCGCTGTGAGCCACATGATCTCGTTCGCTCATCTGCATCATGACAAAGGCTGTCAATAAGCTCGGGCTCGAATGGTCTCCGCTGAGGAGTCATCTCGCAGCAGGCTGGACGAGTGTTTTCTCACGGGGCGCTATCAAGCCCTCCACCAACGCTCGTCCCCCTTCTTCCCTGGAGTTCATACGCGCTCACGATATTATGGCGCGTCCCCCACTCATCTTGCATCCATCCTTCTGCTTCAGCTGCTCTCACATCTGTTGACAGCGCTGATGAAAAAGAATACGAGCACCTGCCTCTTCTGGATAAGTCTGTGGCCGCACATCTCTGCCCGCCCACAGCTATCGGATGGAAAGCGAGGGTGAGCCATCCGTTCAAGCCGTGCAGAGCCACATCTGCACTCGCTGGATGCACCTACCAGT
Organism: Schizopygopsis pylzovi; assembly: GCA_027422435.1. Lineage (NCBI taxonomy): Eukaryota > Metazoa > Chordata > Actinopteri > Cypriniformes > Cyprinidae > Schizopygopsis > Schizopygopsis pylzovi. The sequence goes on along the minus strand of JAPDDL010000067.1, from coordinate 25,692 downwards.
AGTTTGCAGCTGGATAAGCAGCTTCAGCGCTGGACTCTAGTTCTTCCAGGCCAAGATGCTCGCCAGTGAGGAAGTCAGTCTGGATGCACCTTCACTCAGGGAGCGTGACAGACCTGGCTCTACGTGCTACCAAAGCCACCGCCCAGGTAGTATTAGAGCGCCACCTCTGGCTCACGATGATGGAGATGAAAGAGGCAGACAAAGTTCCCTTCCTCGACGCTCCGGTTTCGTCAGGCAGCCTGTTTGGACCAGCTGTGAAAGGCTTTGCTGAATGCTTCACGGAGCCTCAGAAGTCATCTCAAGCGATGCGACACTTCCTCGCTAAGCGTACCAGTTCTACTTCTGCTTCAGGTCACCCCAGGCCTGCGCCGACTCAGCTGACAGCTAAACCAATGCCAGCCACCCTGGAGCCCCGACCTCCTGAGGGTTGACGAGATAGAGGGTGCTCATGTAACCCACTCAAATAATTGAGAATAATTTTTTTTTTCACAATGTATTTTTTTTTCTTGCTTAATGCATATTAGGTTCAGGCATGTAAAAACTATACATTTATAAATGTATTTAGGTATTTGGTTTCGTTGCAAAACGGAATTGACCTGCGTTGACGGGCGCTGACGTCACTTCTGCGCCAGCTCGTGGTGAGAGAGATGCGAGCCGCATTTCGGCTGCCGCTTAATCTTATTCATCCTCGTCATTCCTTCTTTAAATACATGCCTGAACTGTTTCTTTGCATTAGTGATTGGAGGATGCCGTTTGTGCTCGATGAGATCGGACTGTTTCATCGCATTGTGGTCGTTTTGGATTCACGCCAGGAAGGGAAAAAAAACGAGTTGGATTTCACTTTGGACGGATTGCGTAATCAGAGGGCTCGTTCGTAAAGACGGAAAAGTTTCTTCATCGTTCGTTTCGGCGATGATTCTGTAGGCACTTCTACACTCATATTGACTGAACTGAGCCAAACACATTCCTACTTCATTCAAGTTTCGGTATTCATCTACAATTTTGTTTGACTGTTTTAGACTATTTTCTTTTAAAATGTTTTATTTTATTCTGTAATTGTAATTGTTTACTGACAGCTTTACTGTTCAAGGGCTGAATTTAATCAACTAAATTCATTAGTTGCATTATTGTTTTGTATGTGAAAAGGTTTTCAAGCATACTGCAATGCAGTAAAGAGAAAGATATACTGAATACAAAAAGTATACTCTAAAACTGATTTCTGTGTATGTGTTTTTTTTATTCAAGCAGTTAGTGACTAAATTGAGATCTGAATTGCCTACAAGTGCAGACACATTTCATAAACACAATATTCTGTGTTTAGTGTGAGACCCCGAACCCGAGACACCAAATACTGTAATAGATTTTTTTTTTTATAGAAGTTTATACGTATTTGGTGAGCTCAGACCCGGTAGATATTTTTCCTCCTTTTCATTGATATAAATCCGAGACACGGGTTACAGAATAGAGAGAAAAATTTGGCGCCCAACGTGGGGCTGCACTTGTGATAAATTTTGATCCTAAAGGGGGTCGCACACCGGATGCGCAACGCCGCGTCGCGTCGCGCCATGTCTTTCAAATTCGAACACATTGTTTTCTATGTGTGTACGCACACCGGCGGCGCCATTCGGCGTCTGTCCGCAGCGCCCAGCAACGACTCAGAACGCTGTTCAAATTCCTGCCGCGCCACAGAGCGCCATCTGCATTGTTTTATATTAAATAACATCATATTTGTTTCAAACCGTTGTTAATACATTACACCAAGATGCCACTGCTGCAAAGTAGTGTACACATTAGTTTTACAGCTTGAATAAAATGTAAACATATAGAATTAAATGTATAATAAACGTAATCCTTTAAATGTTTTTATATTTCTCTTGAGACATTTTTACATACGCAAAATATTACAGTATAGACCTATGTAACAATTGTCTGTCGTGATTACATTCACTGTCGTCGGTTGCTACCAACTGGATTTACCAGGACAACCGTTACAACACACTTCAGGTCATTTAAATAGCTGTGTAACGTTAGCGGGCCGCAATGGACGACGAAAAACTAATCAACGACTTTTCATAACACAGATTATTTTAATTGATTAACGTTCAAAACGCCGCTATTATCAATTTAAATAATATATTAAAATAATAAATTAAGTTAAAACTCACCCATCTTGCAGCTCAGACGTTGATTCGAAATTGAGCTCGCGCGTATAGAATGTGCGCGTCTGGTGTGCGATACCTTGAGTTGTCCTAGACGCGACGCGACGCGGCGCGGCGCTGCGCATCCGGTGTGCGTCCCCCTTAACTGCTTTGAATATTTTTTATTACTAATACATTTTTTTTTTCACTTTCACAATGGATCTGTGCAAGCAACATAATTTTGATCCCGAAAGGTCTGTAGTACTTACTAAAGTAGATCCAAACACTACTCTCACAGATGTGAGGACTTTCTTTGACCATCTTGATGAGGTGAAGAAAATAGAGTGGTTAGGTGATAAATCCTCAGGAGAGCTTCTTTGTGAATTTCAGGAGGTTACCACCCCATTAATTGCTGAAGAAGAATATTTGAATGCTGACTGCCAAAATGTATGGGGTGTTGTACTACTAGATGGTAGACAGATAAAAGATGTACAACATCACTCTAGCGCTCCAACACCAATACCGAGAGATACAGTTCAAACTTTGGATGATATGGCTGATCAGCTGATGGCACAAATAGAAAATTTGGCCGAACTACATTGTGTAAATGTCAATGATCTAAGCCAGCAGGTGGTGACTAAACTTGCACACAAGGCTGACAATGCTGACAGAGGCCCTATAACTTCAACCCCTGCTACAAGAACATTTTCTGATGCAAGGCCTCAAGTGATGCCAACTGCAGTTGCAAATTCAGCATCAAAAGTCTCAATTGCAATTCAAGGTGATGCACCCCCTATAGAAGGAAACTTGATGCACGAAACTCCAATCACTTTCACTATACCACAAGAGGTGCAGCGATTGGTGGTGGAACACCTGGTGAAACATGACCCAGAATATCAGGCACATGTTCCTTCAACCCCGAAATTGAGACTGTTTTCTGGACAACACCCTAAGCCTAATGGGGAAGTCAACTTCACCACATGGCAATTATATGCTAGGCAATTACTTTCAGACACCTCTCTGACAGAGAGGCATAAAAGAAGACACATTTTGTATAGCCTCCTCCCTCCTGCTCTTAATGTTGCTCTTGGGGCAGGTACCAATGCACCACCAGAAGTGTATGCGCTGGAGCTTGAAAAGGCTTATGGTAGTGTCACTGGTGGAGATGAGCTGTACATTCAGTTTATAGAGACACACCAGAACAGGGGTGAGAATCCCTCTGATTATTTAAGACGACTTCATTTTCTGATGCAGGAGGTGGTTGAAAAGAAGGGAGTGGTTGGCAAACATTCTGACACTCTACTTCTCAAACAGTTCATCAGAGGGTGCTGGGATGAAGTCCTGATAACCCAGTTGCGTCTTAAAGATTTGTTAACAGAGGCATCACAATCTGAATTGAGCTATTCTAGCTTGCTTTTCAAACTAAGGTCTTACGAGCATGAAAAGCAGCTTAAGGAGAAATGTATGAATCGCCACTTATGTACACCTCCCACTAGAGCTCAGAGCCAATTACATGTTACTGTCGACCAGGGATGCATATCAAACCCTGATGAGGTGCAAGACAGTATGGCGTTAACAAGACGCATAAAAGAGCTTGAAGCTGAGGTGGCTAAAGCACAGAAGCCAGCCTCAGTAAATAAACAGGCGTATAATCAACTCCAGGCCAGTGGGGCTAAGAACAAAAGAGGCAAAGAAGGGAAACCATCACACCCTGTCCCTCAAAATCAATCTAAGTCACCGTCTAATGGAGGGTTCTGTTACCGTTGTGGTGAGGACTCTCATTATTTGCAACATTGCTCTAATCCTGTGAATGCAGCCCTGGTGCAGCAAAAGTTAGTGCAGAGGCATGAGCAGAGGAGTTCTCCCACCAAAGTGACAACGCCCACTGTACATTTAAACTTGGAGTAGCTTCTGTTGTGGAACGAACAGGAGCTGGAGTTGTGAAAAGTTCCATAGAAAAGACTAACCAGGTTCCTAATGGTCTAATTGGGGAACCTTGGGAAAGTAAAGCTTGGTTGGATGGAATTGAGTGTCATTGTTTAATTGACACGGGATCCCAGGTGACTTGTGTAGTCGAATCTTTCTACAAGCAGTACTTATGGCATAGGAGCATTACCTCTATGGGGAATCTCATTCGGGTAGAGGGAGCTGCGGGACAAATAGTTCCCTACATCGGGTACATCGAAATAGATGTACAGTTTCCTAAGTCTGCTTGCGGAACTGATGCAGTCGTTGCTGTGCTAGCGTTGGTCTGCCCTGATCAGGCCTACAATGCTCGGTTGCCCTTGCTAGTGGGTACAAATGTACTCCGCCATCTTGTCCAAGATTTTAGGCTGCTGCAGGGAAATGAGTACCTGCAGCATATGCCTATCAGTGTCAATTGGATGGCTGCTTATCGCATGTGTGACAGTACCTCGACACCCTGTAAACGGGCACAGCACACTACTCCAGTTAGACTGTCGGGCAGGAAGTCTGTAACGATCAGTAAAGGGGAAAAGTGTGAGGTGACCGGGGTGTTTCGAGTCAAAGATTGTGGCATGAACAAGACGATGATTATTGATGAGCCCTTGATTCATCACATTCCCGGTGGTTTAGTTGTGGAATGTAAATTGATTCAATCAGAGCTCAGTGCACGGAATAAAGTCAAGGTAGTCATTCGAAATGTTTCAGATCACAGCGTGACTCTACAGCCAAAGGGAGTGCTTGCTGAGTGTTCAGTGGTGGACTGGATTAAGTCCGTGCCTCTTTTTGATGATACTGGCACTTTACAAGCCACCCCATCCCTGATGGCAAATCTGTTGGTAAAGACAGAGGATCCTGTGACTCTGGACTTCGGTGACTCTCCCATTTCTGAGGAGTTCAAAGCTCACATCATTGAAAGAATAAACCGGGAAGTGTCAAGTGCATTCGCCAAACATGATCTTGATGTGGGACATATGTCAGGTGTAGCACATCGGGTAGAGCTGATTGATCACATTCCTTTCAAAGAGCGTACTCGTAGGGTCTCACCAGCTGATTTTGAAGATTTGAGGAAACATCTGCTAGATCTGCTCGCTAGTGAGATCATTGAGGAATCTAACAGTCCTTATGCTTCCCCAGTTGTATTGGTGAGGAAGAAAAATGGAGATTTAAGAATGGTGGTCGATTATCGCAAACTCAATAAACTGACAAAAAGAGATGCATATCCTCTCCCGAGGATCGAGGAGACGTTTACTTTGTTGTCAGGGTCTAAGTGGTTTACGGTCCTAGATTTAAAAAGTGGGTACTACCAGTTGGAGGTAGAAGAAAGTGACCGTCCCAAAACAGCATTTACTACGCCATTTGTAAACTGGCAATTTAGGCGTTTACCACAAGGGCTGACAAATTCACCTGCAACGTTTCAAAGAACCATGGAGAAAGTCATGGCAGGTTTGAATTTGCAGGAAGTCATAGCTTTTCTTGATGATTTAATCATTTTTTCAGACACCCTTGAACAGCATGAGGATAGGCTCATGAAGGTTCTCCAACGGATTTCTGATTTTGGACTGAAGTTGGCACCTTCCAAGTGCAGATTTTTTCAAACTTCTGTCAAATATCTAGGACATGTTATTTCTGCCCAAGGTATACACCCCGATCCAGACAAGATTTCCGCCATAAAGGAATGGCCCATTCCAAAGACTGTCAGGGACCTGAGGGGATTCCTAGGTTTTGCTGGATACTACAGGCGCTTTGTTGAGGGCTATTCCCGGATAGTTAAGCCTCTGAATGCACTACTGCAAGGTGAATTTTCCACTAGACAGTCATCATCATCTCACCGTGTTAAGGGTAAAGCACAGTCTCTATCTGGAAAATGGGATGAAGAGTGTCAAGTTGCATTTGACGCTATCATTCAGAAGCTTATAACTGCGCCAGTTCTGGGTTTTGCAGATTGGAAATTACCCTATATTCTTCACACTGACGCCAGTGTCAATGGCCTTGGGGCCGCTTTATATCAGGTTCAAGATGGAAAGACTAGAGTGATCGCCTATGCCAGCCGTGGCCTGTCGAAGAGTGAGAAAAACTACCCTGTGCACAAGCTAGAATACTTAGCACTTAAATGGGCTGTATGCGAAAAATTTCACGATTTTCTGTACGGCACAAAGTTTACCGTGCTAACTGACAACAACCCATTAGTGTATGTGCTTACGACGGCTAGATTGGATGCGGCTGGCCATAGGTGGCTCGCAGCTCTATCAATGTATGATTTCGATATTAAGTACAGAGTGGGCAAAACTAATGTAGACGCGGACGGACTATCTCGACGTCCTCAAGAACCACTTATTGACGATGCAGAGACCATCCAAATAGATGAACGAATTGCAAGCTTGCTGAGCAAAGCAGAATGTGCAGCTACGGAGTTTGAGAAGTTTGGTCAGGAAGGGATCAAAGCTGTGTGTTTGCGACATTCTGTATCTTGTGAGATGCATACTTCACAGCTGTGTGAGGAGGGAGACTCGCTGGAAGGCAGGGTTATCCCAAATCCAGCTGTGGAGATGTTACTGTGTGATGAAGATGTAGTTCCTGATGATTTGATAGATCCTGAAAGCTGGCCTGGACAGACTACTCTACCTAGTATGACTCCGGCTGATTGGTACAAGCTGCAAAGAGAGGATGTAGCCATCAGACGGGTAATTAGTCTTGTGGAGTCTGGGGAAACTTTAACTCATGCAGATAGACTCAATGAGTCGAAAGAAGTGAGTCTAATGCTGAGGGAAAGACCCAGATTAAGTTTACTAGATGGTGTGCTGTACCGTATGGTATCTGATCAGTATGGACAAAAATATGGGCAGTTGGTCATTCCTCATAGTTTCAGAGACCGAGCTCTTGAAGGAGTTCATGATGAAACTGGGCATATGGGTTATGAAAGAACTTTGGAGCTTGCACGAGCCAGATTTTATTGGCCTAAAATGGCAGACTATGTGGAGCGAAAGTGCAGAACTTGCGAGCGATGCATCAAGAGGAAGTCCCGTACTCAAAGGGCTGCAGAGCTAGTGAACATCAAAGCGTATGCTCCCTTGGAGCTAGTCTGTATTGATTATCTTTCCTTAGAGCCAGACTCAAGTGACACCCGTAACATCTTAGTAATCACAGACTATTTCACAAAGTTCTCTTGGGCATTTCCTACGAAGGACCAAACGGCCAAGACTGTGGCTTCTGTGTTGTGGGAGAACCTGATTTGCCATTTTGGTTTCCCGAAAAGAATACATAGTGATCAGGGGGCCAATTTTGAGTCTGAGCTCGTGAAGGAGTTGTGTACAATAGCTGGGGTAAAATCTCGCACTACACCTTATCACCCAAGGGGAAACCCAGTAGAAAGGTTTAACCGAACCCTTCTTGATCTGCTGGGAACCCTGAGTGATAAGAAGAAGAACCATTGGAGAAAATATGTCCGTCCCCTAGTGCACGCATATAATTGTACTAGGAATGACACGACTGGTGAGTCTCCTTTTCTTCTAATGTTTGGACGCCAACCTCGTCTTCCAATTGACCTTTGCTTTGGGATTAACCCGAAGGGGTATAATTCCAAAACTCACACTCATTATGTCAATGAGCTGAAGCGAAGACTGAGGTACGCCTACCAACTGGCCGTTCAAAATGCTGAAAAGAGGCAATTAATGAATAAGGCCAGATGGGATAAGAAAGTTACAGCTGCTGCGGTTGATGTTGGCGATCGTGTCCTAGTAAAGAATGTCAACATTCGAAGAAAACACAAGATTGCGGATCGCTGGGAATCCACGGTCTATGTGGTAACAAAGCAACCAAATTCAGAGATTCCTGTTTACGTCATTCGGCCTGAGAATGGTGATGGCCCTGAGCGTATCCTGCACAGAGATCTCTTGCTCCCATGCGGGTTTCTTCCAGCTAGTCCTTCTGAGGATGATGAAGTGGCCACAGTTGCAGAGACACGTCCTCGCAGAGTGCGTAAAAGTTACTTGGAAGAAGAACGTTGTGGTGAAATTGTGGAAGCAGAGAGTCCACATATGTCTCTGAATTCTCATGCCCCAGAGTTTCAGTTGGGGACAGCATCTCAAGACGTCCCTGATTCCTCCTTGACTCACAGTGTGTCAAATGAGCAAATGGTTGAAATGAATCCAGGTGACTCGTTAAGAGATGAACTTGTTGAGAGCGAGATAGAAGAAGGTTGTGAGACTGAACTTCAGCAAGATGTTTCATCTTTAATGGAGGAAGGTGCTGATGAGTCAAGACAACATGAGTTGAGTGCTGAAGAGAGACATGATTCTCTTGTGGGGTTGAGAAGGTCCCAAAGAGAAAAGAGACCCCCAAGTAAATTGAAGGATTATGTTGGTTGGAAAGCGCAATGTGTCCGGCAAAGTGTAAATGTAGAATCCCAACCTAACTATTTCAGTCAAGTACTTGAAATGATGCAACAACAGATGAAAGTGCAACAAACTCAAGGTGAACTGTTGTTTAGCCTTATGGGTCATGTATCAAATTAAGTATCTAATCTCAGAGCGAACTGTTGTTTAGCCTTAAGGGTCAGACAATTAATTAAGTATCTGATGAGGACATCAGAGTTTTGAGCAGGGGAGGATGTAACCCACTCAAATAATTGAGAATAATTTTTTTTTTTCACAATGTAATTTTTTTTTCTTGCTTAATGCATATTAGGTTCAGGCATGTAAAAACTATACATTTATACATTTATTTAGGTATTTGGTTTCGTTGCAAAACGGAATTGACCTGCGTTGACGGGCGCTGACGTCACTTCTGCGCCAGCTCGTGGTGAGAGAGATGCGAGCCGCATTTCGGCTGCCGCTTAATCTTATTCATCCTCGTCATTCCTTCTTTAAATACATGCCTGAACTGTTTCTTTGCATTAGGTAAGTCACAATCATTCCTATTTTCCGCATATTTATGTATATTAATTTGGTAATGTAATATGATGTGGATGATTATGTTCGTGAATCGGACAAAGTGCACAAAAGGACAAATGTAAATTGTTTTTGTTATATTAGTAGAATTGTTAAACATGTTTGTACAATTGTTTTGTAGAAATAATGTTGTAAATTTAAGTTATCAATGTTATGTGAAGTTAATGGATGATTTGGCTGACGTCACTTCTGCGCCAGCTCGTGGTGAGAGAGATGCGAGCCGCATTTCGGCTGCCGCTTAATCTTATTCATCCTCGTCATTCCTTCTTTAAATACATGCCTGAACTGTTTCTTTGCATTAGTGATTGGAGGATGCCGTTTGTGCTCGATGAGATCGGACTGTTTCATCGCATTGTGGTCGTTTTGGATTCACGCCAGGAAGGGAAAAAAAACGAATTGGATTTCACTTTGGACGGATTGCGTAATCAGAGGGCTGGTTCGTAAAGACGGAAAAGTTTCTTCATCGTTCGTTTCGGCGATGATTCTGTAGGCACTTCTACACTCATATTGACTGAACTGAGCCAAACACTTTCCTACTTCCTTCAAGTTTCGGTATTCATCTACAATTTTGTTTGACTGTTTTAGACTATTTTCTTTTAATTTTTTTTATTTTATTCTGTAATTGTAATTGTTTACTGACAGCTTTACTGTTCAAGGGCTGAATTTAATCAACTAAACTCATTAGTTGAATTATTGTTTTGTATGTGAAAATGTTTTCAAGCATACTGCAATGCAGTAAAGAGAAAGATATACTGAATACAAAAAGTATACTCTAAAACTGATTTCTGTGTATGTGTTTTTTTTATTCAATCAGTTAGTGACTAAATTGAGATCTGAATTGCCTACAAGTGCAGACACATTTCATAAACACAATATTCTGTGTTTAGTGTGAGACCCCGAACCCGAGACTCCAAATACTGTAATAGATTTTTTTTTTTATAGAAGTTTATACGTATTTGGTGAGCTCAGACCCGGTAGATATTTTTCCTCCTTTTCATTGATATAAATCCGAGACACGGGTTACACTCACGCTCAGCACAACGCTACCCCTTCCCGAAGCGCCAAGGACCCGGGCCAAGATCGTCCTTGGATCCGGCGCCTCAGAAGTCCTCCTGATCCGCTAGGCAGAAAGAGCAGGGGCCCGAATCTTGCTAATGCCATACCACCCCGCAAACAGCCTCTAATGTCCTCTCGCCACCCCGCTTAATGCTGAGTGCAGAGGAAAGTGTGTTTTTGGTTATCGCTGCGATAGTGGACAAAATTAAACACATACGTTTTCAAAAAAAACAAATGTTCTGCCTAATATAAGCGTCCTGCCCCAGTCTGCACAACCGTTTCAACCCCTTGCCACGCGGGCCGAGGCCTGATAGGCCATCCCTGGTGTGTCTGTGTGGATAATGACTATGGTAAGACAAGGTTATAGTCTTCAATTTGCTCGAAGACCACCGCGTTTCCATGGTGTGCTCGCCACCACAGTGCGCAGCGAGGACACCCAAGTCCTCCGCGCAGAGGTGATGAATCTGCTGGGAAAAGGAGCCATAGAAATCAAGCATATTCAACGGCACAAGCTTGTTCTAATAGTTCCCCTCTGGAAGAACCAAACGTGGGTGTCAGAGTTATTCCAGCTGCTGAAAGCAGCCCCGTGGCCGATCCCCTTGAGACGGGACCTCCTCTCTCAAGCGAACGGCACGATATGGCATCCACGGCCCGAGTTATGGGCTCCTGCATGTGTGTCCGCTCGACGGGAACCTTTCGTTCTCCCAGAGCGTGTCCTAAACAGACGCCTCTACTTTCTGAAATGGTCAATTTTCTCGGATTGGTGTCAAGACCGCGACTTAGACCCGGTCACCTCCAATGTGTCAGTGGTTCTTTCATTTCTGAAGGGGATGCTGGATAAACAGCATTCCTCATCCACCATCAAAGTTTACACGGCAGCCATAGCGGCTTTCCATGTCCCTATTTCTAGCCTATCGGTGGGCAGAGCTAGTACAGTAATTACATTTGTACAAGGCGCCAGGATAATTAATTTACATTTACATTTAGTCATTTTGCAGACACTTTTATCCAAAGCGACTTACAATTGGGAAATACATAAAGCGATTAATCTTGAAGAATCAAACAGACAGAGGAAGTGCCCCTAACACCAAGTCTTAGGCATTGTTCAAATAAATACAAGCTAGCAAGGGAAGGAGAGAAAGGTAAAGAGAAAGATGAAGATATAGAAAAAGGGAAGGAATTTTTATTTTATTTTAATTTTTATGATGAAGTCAAGTAGTGTTGAAAGAGATGAGTTTTCAGTTGTTGCTTGAAGATTGACAGGGATCCAGCATTCGGGATGGGGGTGGGAAGATCATTCCACTTGCCAGGAATGGTGAACGAGAATGTTCTGGAGAGTGATTTTAAGCCTCTCTGTGATGGTACCACGAGGCGTCGCTCACTAGCAGATCTTAGACTTCTGGAAGGGATGTAGATTTGTAATAGTGAGTGGAAGTAGGTGGGTGCTGTCCCAGTGGTTGTTCTTTATGCAAGCATCAGTGTCTTGAACTGGATGCGAGCTGCAACTGGTAGCCAGTGCAAGGAGACAAAGAGAGGTGTAACATGTGCTCTTTTGGGCTTGTTAAAGTGCCGCTGCATTCTGAATCATTTGTGGAGGTTTGATTGTGTTATATGGAAGTCCAGCCAGAAGAGCATTGCAGTAGTCCAGCCTAGAAATGACAAGGGCCTTGACAAGAAGTTGTGCAGCATGCTCTGTCAGAAAGGGCCTGATCTTTCTGATGTTGTGAAGTGCAAACCTGCAAGATCGAGCAGTCTTCGCAATGTGCTCTTTGAAGGTCAGCTGATCATCAAAGATTACACCAAGATTTCTGACCGAAGCTGATGGGGTAATTGTTGATGAACCTAACTGAATCGTGAAGTCATGCTGTAGAGTTGGAGTGGCAGGGAAGACAAGAAGCTCAGTCTTTGCCAGGTTGAGCTGTAGGGTTCTTTCATCCATGCCGAGATGTCTGCCAAGCAGCCTGAGATTTGTGCAGCTACCATTGGATCATCTGGTCGAAATGAGAGATAGAGCTGTGTGTCATCAGTGTAGAAATGGTAGGAGAAGCCATGTGCCTGTATGATAATGAAACATGATGGCAGCGCATTCGGACGCAGTGGCTACTCCGGGTCCTAAAAACAGTGTTTTTATGTCTGTTAGTCTCGTCTCCTCGTCTTCAAACTGTCTGACTTTATCGAAAAATCAAAAGACAAACACTCGGAAACACATCTATGATCGCCAGAGCCTCCTGGATATCGGCAATGTGTACAAACATCAGCTTTCACCGGCGACTACTGAGAAGCTACAAGGCCTCTGTCTGCTGCTGAAGCCAGACCCCGAGACCGCGGCCTCGCCTACTAATGCTACCCGCACAAAGCAGCGACGCCCTCAAAACAGCAAGAGCAAATCTATCCTGTGGCATCAAAAATGCAAAATGGTCATATGAAAAAAAAAATCTATAATAATTTCACAGACAGCAGAGACACACGAAGCCTGTTGCAAGCCATTCAGACCATCACTGACTACAAGCCACAGGCCTGTGACGATGACACATCCCTCCCAGATGCACTCAACCACTTTTATTCACGGTTTGAAATGCAGAATGACACACCTGCACAAAAACTGCCCACACCTCCCAACGACCAGGCGCTCTGTCTGTCTCCAGCTGATGTAAGGAAGACCCTATCTAGGATTAACCCACGCAAGGCTGCGGGTCCTGACAATATAACTGGCCGCATACTGAAAGACTGTGCTGAACAGCTGACAGATGTCCTAACAGATATCTTCAACACCTTGCTGAGCCAGGCAGTCATTCCCACGTCTTAAATCCACAACAATCATACCGGTACCAAAAAAATCACCTGTGTCCTGTCTAAATGACTACCGTCCAATAGCACTGACTCCAATCATAATGAAGTGCTTTGAGAGGCTAGTCATGCACAACATCAAAACCAGCCTCGCCAAGTCGCTCCAGTTTGCATACCGCCCAAACCGCTCTACGGATGATGCAATTTCCTCCACCCTTATTTTCTAGGTGGCTCTTACCCACCTAGAAAATAAAGACTCCTATGTTAGAATACTGTTCATTGAATTCAGCTCAGCATTCAACACAATAATCCCACAACAGCTCATCAATAAAGTAAGCCTGCTGGGCCTCAACAATTCCCTCTGTAACTGGATCCTGGACTTTTTAACCGGAAGACCTCAGTCAGTTCGTGTCGGTCAAAACACCTCGAGCACTACGACACTGAGCACAGGTGCCCCACAGGGCTGTGTGCTCAGCCTGCTGCTCTTCACGCTGCTGACCCACGACTGCACTGTCAAGTTCAGCTCCAACAACATCATCAAGTTTGCCGATGACACATCAGTGGTAGGTCTCATCAGCAACAACGATGAAATGCACTACAGAGAGGAAGTGGCACAGCTGGCTTAATGGTGTAGTGCAAACAACCTTTCCCTCAATGTGGAGAAGACAAAGGAGGTTGTGATGGACTTCAGGAGAAACTCTGTTGACCACCCCCCACTGACCATTGACAGCTCGACTGTGGAGAGAGTCAGCAGCACTAAATTCCTGGGGGTGCACATCACAGAAGACCTCACATGGACCACCAACACCATGTCAATCTCCCAGAAGGCACAACAGCGCCTACACTTTCTCCACCGGCTGAAAAGAGCAAGTCTCCCTCCACCTATCCTCACCACTTTCTACAGGGGAACCATTGAGAGTGTGCTGACCAGCTGTGTCACTGTCTGGTATGGAAATGTAGTGCAGCAGACTGCAAGACCCTCCAGCGGACAGTGAATACAGCTGCAAAAATCATCGGTGCCCCTCTCCCCACCATCCTGGACATTTTCCTTACACGATGCTCCAGCAAAGCAAATAGCATCGTGAAGGTCCCCACCCATTCCTCCCGCAGTCTCTTCGAGCTCCTACTCTCAGGAAGACGGTACCGGAGTATCAGAGCCCGCTCCACCAGACTGCTCAACAGCTTAGAACTCACATCACTCCGCCCCTCTCTGAAACCCCAAACAAACCCCTACCTCCTGAAACATGGATCCTGGGGAACCCCAGTGACCAATTGATGTGCTTTGGATACTTCCCCTCCACAGGCCACCTTGAAAGACCGACCAGTGAGATAGGATTCAAACCAGTAAAGTGGAATCCCAGTGATGTCCAGTGATGAGAGTGTGGACAGGAGGATCTGATGATTGACAGTGCCAAAAGTGGTAGACAGATCCAGCAGAATGAGGACTGATGATTTGGAATCAGCTTTTATAATTCGCAGGGCTTCAGTGACTGAGAGTAGCGCTGTCTCAGTTGAATGGCCACTCCTGAAACCTGACTGTTTAGCATCCAGTTTGTTGTTCTGTGAAAGAAACAATGAGACCTGGTTGAAGACAACTCGTTCGAGTGTTTTGGCTATAAATGGAAGGAGAAAGACAGGTCTGTAGTTTTCTATAAGATAAGTGTTTAATGTAGGTTTTTTTAAGCATTGGGGTAACCCGAGCCTGCTTGAATGCAGTGGGGAAGATGCCTGTGAGGAGAGATGTGTTGATAATGTGTGTGAGTGCTGGTAAGAGTGTGGGAGAGATTGCTTGGAGAAGGTGCGAGGGGATTGGGTCTAGAGGACATGTTGTAGGATGGCTGGAGAGGAGAAGTTTGGATACTTCCGCCTCAGTGAGGGGACAGAAGGAGAAGATGGAAGTTTGAGCAGTGGATCTAGTTGGTTGGAGGTCCTGTGTGAGTGAAGGTGAAAACTGACTACTGATTGTTTTAGTTTTGTCTGTAAAAAAATTAGCAAAGTCATCAGCTGTTATAGAAGTGGTGGGAGGTGGTGGATGGGGACAGAGGAGAGAATTAAATGTTCTGAAGAAATTACGCATATCTGGAGCACTGTTGATCTTGTTATGGAAATGTGATAATTTGGCATCAGCGCTCGGACATCAAATAAATACACTGTCTAATAGGCTAGAGTGAAAACAGCTGTGACCAGCTTCTGATTTGCCCAGTCAATAGACTAACAGAGTGCTAATAGCTCGAGACGAAACTAACACCTTGCCCAAGGAGCAATGGAGGCGCAAATGATTAAAATTACCAGTAAGTGCAATCAAAAATATAAACCTCAACGAAAATTCAGACTAAAAATAGGTAGGAAACGAAGTATCTAATGTGCACTCCACTCCGTTCAGAGCACCGGTCATAGCGCTTTCCGAATTTTTCCCCTCCCGACGGGCAGCAAGGAATCCCTGCTCTACCCGTCAGAGCCCTGAAAGTATACATTGAGTGTTCTGCCTCGTACAGAAAGTCAGAACAGCATTTTGTTGGCTTCGGTAATCATGATAAAGGGGGCCCTGTTACGAAGCAGAGAAATTATAGGTGGTTAGTGGATGCTATCACTTTAGAATACTCCTCCTTGGGGTTGCAGTGCCCCATCAGAGTCAGAGCCCATTCCACCAGAGGCATCGCCTCTTCCTGGGCATGTTCCAGGGGGTGTCCATTTCAAACATTTGTGAGGTGGCCGGCTGGCCTTCGCCGTCCACATTTGTAAGGTTTTACAACCTGGATGTCCCCGCCTTGCAGGCCAGAGTCCTTTTTGCTTAAGTAGCAATCTTCCGGGTTCACTTGACCAACATTTTCAAGCCCCTCCTTTGCTTGGTCTGTCCATAACTATATGGATGCCAGGTATCACTTATGGGACGACACCCAGGCCACGGATGACTCTCAAGGCTCACCCTGTGCTTGGTGTATTCTATTGACTCCCCTGGGCCTAATCCCATGTGAGTCTTGTTTTCGAGTCATTCCGCGTCATAACAAGGTGTGATTGGACTGGTTTCCATACTAAGCATCCATACTCGATGCAGTAAGAGTGAAATATCGAAAGGGAACGTACTCGGTTACTATCGTAACCTCGGTTCCCTGAGATATAGGAATGAGTACTGCGTTCCTGGCCATGCTATGAGCTGCACGCTCGGTTGCTTCCTTCTAAGAAATCTGAGATGCGGTGGCAGGCAGCTGATTATATAACCAGACGCCTCTCACATTTTGGCGGGCTATGTCGGGCCGAATAGGCTCGCGGGCTGCATTGGATCGCTCGATCTTAATTGGATGAAAAATTGGTTCATTTTTTGAATCCTATTTAATGCAGTTATAACTGCGTGATTGAAATAGGCTTCAGTTGAATAGGAAAAAAAGGGATTTTTCCCATACTAAGCGTCGATACTCGATGCAGTACTCATTTCCATTTCTCAGGGAACCGAGGTTACGATAGTAACCGAGTAGGTTTTCCCTGTTATACTGTAGGGGGTGCTGTTATGGATCTTCTGAAATAGTATTTACGGATCCAAAAAAAAAAAAAAAACAAGCAAAAAAGATATGTGTAAAGCAGAAGGAGTGGATAGAAGTTGTTTATGCACAGGTAAGCTAAAATGATCACAAAAATTTTCACAACATATAAATCAATACAGCTTTGCATTCAGCACATAATTCATCTGAAAAGAATGTCGATGAAGGGGTGTATGACTCTGGAAGATCTGGAGATGTCAATGGACTCTCCAGTAATTGCAATGTTTTGATAATCATTCTGAATCTGATTTGGATGATGTCTTTAAAGCGGCCATCGGATGCAAAATTCACTTTTCAAATAGTTTGAACATAAATGGGTGTTGGAAATGTTTGTACACATCCATCCTATAAGGATAAAGATCCACCCAGTGTTTTTTTTTTTATCCCTATTTAAAAAATCCCCTTTCTCAAATCAGGCTGTTCTGAGATTCCTGTCAGAATTACCTGGTTCTGCACAGGCCCCTCCCACGATAGCTGATTTACAACACCGTCTTACCTTAGACCTGACCACAGTGAGCTGTCATCCGTCCACCATTATGCCGACTCAGGTGCAGGGGAAGACAATATGACTCCGAATGAGTGTTTGAGTTGTTTTGCTGTTGGATATATTAATGAATATAGCAGTCATAATTTACTCCCGACATCTGAGCCACTGAAGACGCAGAGGATTAACGTTAATTTTGCTTTGAAGGGAATGCGCCGATCCCAATCTGCCTAAATGCATCTATGTTCACGCAAATCATTTGTGATCCAACTTCATCAACAGAAGAAGTGTGTATGTTTTTTTTATAAATTTTTGCAAATCACCTTTCTTAACAACATGCTATTTAGCCAGTTTTGCGGCTAAAGTAAACAACAATGCTCGTCCGATTGCCTTATTTTGGCAAAGTAAACTTAAAGGTAAAACTAAAGTTAATTTTAATAATCAGTTTAAAGTAAAGAAACCAAACTTTTCCTGAGTAAATTAAGTAATAAGTATGAAGTTAGTTTAATGTAATTTCTTGTTAACGTACTCCAGGATATCTACTAGTCTTACTTAAAGGTCCCATATTGTCAAAATTGTAATTCCTTGGCTTTTTTCGTGATAACTGAGCTCTAAGGGACCATATAATTGTCAAAACATTCAATCAAGAGTAAAATGCACACAGCCTGCATAAAGTAGCTGTGCTTTTTCACTAGCCCTTGTGACTTCCGTAAAAATGTGATGCCAGAACTACTCAGTTACCGCCTTCAGTCACCATCCCGAGCACCGCCCACTGTCCTTTAGCCAAATCCCCGAACACCATCGCGTCCATGCCAATGCTGAGCAACAACAACATGGAAACATGTCGAAAAGGTTAACTTTAACGGACAAAACCAGATCGGCCGACCTGCAACGTTACACTCTCACTCAAAGGATGGAGGATCTGAGAGGACTGTTACTATGTGGTGGATCATATCTAACATGAATAGTAAAGATAAACTCACCGTGTCTATCTAATCATGATGAAGATGTAAATACATTTTGATTTCAGCAGGCAATAATTTTTTACAGCTACAATATTATTCCAGCCACAATTAATCACAATAATGTTTATACAGTTACAAATAATTATATATACATTGTCAGTATGTTGTTTTACACACATGCACACAGACATTAACGTATTTCATACACGACATAATCATGAGATGCAAGAAATCTTTAGAGCAAAAGACAATACTTTATTGATAAGAAAAGTGCGCTGTAAATGCGAGCATTTTTGACGATTGTTTCTGTCCAGTCCACTCGTTTTAATGCGTTTAACCACAGCTGTCGTCAGTTTTTATCTGGCAGTGGCCAGTATGACCAATTTCTAATTTGAGGCTGTATTGTCGATTTTGGCATCCAACATCACAACAATTGTAATATCACAACAATATCACAACAACTGTGACATTGTAAGGTTCTTATGTAATTTAGCCAAATCTGCGCTGGTTTGAATGTTCCGCCTCCAATTTTCCCTATGTTTTGCTTCCATCTAGCACTGTGACATAATTGTGACATCGGCCCTACATGACCCTGGTTACCTGAGGTTGGCGTGGCTGTCAGTCACTCAGAAAACAACAGGCCAATCAGAAGGGAGGCTCATTTATATTAATTAGACAGGACAAAACCAGCCTGTTCTTAGCAAAGCTCATGAGAGAAGAGCTGTTCGCAAAACATTATGAGACCAAATGCGATTCCAGCACGTCTCCACACAATAAACAAAACAAGTGACATATTTCATGTCTTATTGCGCTTAAACTGTCAAATATACACAAGTTTATGTGAAAAACACACATAAAGTGCAACAGTTGTTTATGTATGTGAAGGTAAACAGCTGGGAAAGAAATTGCATGTTTATTTTAGTTATGTGTATTAAGAGACAGCAGCGCAATTTACAGGACCTACTGCTGTCTATGCTGTTAACATGACCCAAACAATAAAATAAATACAGCAAATCACTCACTGCTCTGGACTGAATAACTGCTTATGATTTATGGGGATTAAAAAAATCATTATATGGTTAGCTATGTGCACACACTTCCAACACATATGTGTGACTATGGACCACAAAACCAGTCTTAAGTCACACAGGTGTATTTGTAGCAATAGCCAACAATACATTGTATGGGTCAAAGTGACATTTTCTTTTTCTTTTTAATGTCAAAAATCATTGGGATATTAAGTAAAGATCATGTTCCATGAAGATATTTTGTAAATACATATGCACACACATTTTTATATAAATTTAGAAAAAAAGAAAGAAAAAAAGCAACATGAAGATCCGCTCCTATTTCCACATTTAAAAAAAAAACATAATTTGCTAACGTAAGTAGATCATATGAAAACTTTTTTATTAAGTTACACACACCTTTTGTATAAACATGTTTTCTAAGAACAACTGTATAGTACCAACTGATTACATGTAATCTTTATTATGTTACCAGATTTGTTTTTACTTGTAATTAGATTTACATTTCAAATACTCATAATCTGTAAGGAATGGTCAGAGGCGAGTGGATCCACTTGCAGCAATATTTAATAGGCAGAATCAAACAGGCAAGGTCAGCAGGCAAAAACAGGAATATCAGAGGCAGGGCAGAGACGTAAACAATACCAGGCAGAAGTCGGGGTCACAGGCACAGGTTCAGAGATCCAAGGTCAGGCAGTCCGGGGTGAAACACAGAGATAGCAGGATGAATAGGAAGAACGCTCAGAAGTGTTAGCCAGGGGAAAACAAGACTTCGCAAAGGGTGAGTGTATGTGTGCTGCTTATAAGTGAGTGGGTGAATGAGGTGCAGGTGTGGTGAGGCAATCAGGGCAAATGAGTGATTGGTGACAGCTGTGTGATGGTGGATGGGAATGTGTAAGTGCAGTGTATGATGGGAGATGTAGTCCATGGGTGATGTGCAGTTGTAGTGAGTGGCAGCCAGATTCATAACAGAGCCCCCCCCCCTAAGAGCGGCTTCCAGATGCTTACACAAAGCAAAATCCAGGAGGGCGGTGGAGCGGAGGTGGAACCGGGGGAGGGGACGGAGGGCCAGGTCCATGTGGGGCCAATGAGACAGGAGCCCACCAGGGCAGGGCGGACGAGACAGCAGGGATGTGAAGGGACACTGGGTAGACCGCTGTGACGTGAGGTGACTCTGGCAGGTCGGCGGAGGCGTGGGGTGACTCTGGCAGGTCGGCGGAGGCGTGGGGTGACTCTGGCAGGTCGGCGGAGGCGTGGGGTGACTCTGGCAGGTCGGCGGAGGCGTGGGGTGACTCTGGCAGGTCGGCGGAGGCGTGGGGTGACTCTGGCAGGTCGGCGGAGACGTGGGGTGACTCTGGCAGGTCGACGGAGACGTGGGGTGACTCTGGCAGGTCGACGGAGACGTGGGGTGACTCTGGCAGGTCGACGGAGACGTGGGGTGACTCTGGCAGGTCAGGCGCCCACCAGGGCGGAGCAGACGAGACAGACGCCCACCAGGGCGGAGCAGACGAGACAGACGCCCACCAGGGCGGAGCAGACGAGACAGACGCCCACCAGGGCGGAGCAGACGAGACAGACGCCCACCAGGGCGGAGCAGACGAGACAGACGCCCACCAGGGCGGAGCAGACGAGACAGACGCCCACCAGGGCGGAGCAGACGAGACAGACGCCCACCAGGGCGGAGCAGACAAGACAGACGCCCACCAGGGCGGAGCAGACGAGACAGACGCCCACCAGGGCGGAGCAGAGATCCCTGGCCGAGACTGGGACCTAGAGGAAACGGAGACACAAGAGGCAGAGAGAGCACATTTGGTTTCAGGAACCGGGGCAGGGAGTTTAAGCGGCCATGGTAGATCCGGGGCCTCGGGCAGCCATGATGAATCAGGGGACCTCATGGGCCATGGCGGGTCCGGGGTCTCCGTGAGCAATGGAGGGGAGCTCCCTCCATGAAAGTTCTTGGTGAACTCCACTACCTCGAGGGGGCACTCTGGAAGCGCTGAATCTCGGTGGCGCTCGGGCGGCTCTGACTCTCTTGGGTACTCAGGTGGCTCTGACTCTCTTGGGTGCTCGGTAGAACTGGACGGAACCAGCGGAGGCATTGTTGAGCTGGGCGGGACCAGCGGAGACGAAGGCGAGCTGGGCGGGACCAGCGGAGACGAAGGCGAGCTGGGCGGGACCAGCGGAGACGAAGGAGAGCTGGGTGGGACCAGCGGAGACGAAGGAGAGCATCGAAGGAGAGGGCAAAACAAAATGTGCCATGCATTAGAAGTACAAAACAAGGATTTGTATAGAAATATGTTTGAGGATAAGCCAAGAGAAGACCATTTTTGCTTTGCTGTAAAGAAAATGTGTTTCTCAATAGACTAGCCTATTCTCATCAGTGCCTATGCTACGCCTATGTCCTACGTCATCTGCTGGAACGCCACTCTCTCTGGAATGAGTGTACGATAGTCAGCAGAACCTAGAGATTATGCCTTATAAAACTCCCTTTTTATAACCTTCAGATTCAATTCAGAAGGCTTTTATTACCCCCCCCGCTCCCGCTCGCGCTATAGAGCATTGAAGAGCCAGGACATTTGCAATATAACTCAGAACTATATTCATCTGAAAGAAGAAAGTCATATTCACCTAAGATGGCTCTAGGGTGTGTAATCAAGAGGTCATTTGAATTTTTGGCTGAACTATCCTTTTAACAAAACAAGTCTTCAATAAAAAAAAAACATGCAATGTTTTCTCGAACTGGAGAAAAAAAACAAAAAAAATCAAAGCCATGAACTGTCAGGTATCGAGGGGAATGGATGAGGCGAGGACCCAAATGCAGGAGGTTAAAGGGCTTTTATTTAGAAAAATAAAACAAACAAACAAAAACTACCCCGTAGGGGAAAAACAAACTGGCTGGCTGGACAAGGCAGGACAAGGCTGGACAGGACAAGGCTGGACCGGACACAGACGACATCTAACAAATGGTAACGAACCCACACGGAACTGCAAACACAAGGAGATTATAAAGGGAGCAAATGATGAGGGTAATGAGGGAAAGCAGCTGGGGAAAATTTATCAATAACCAGGTAACAAGATGGGTGGGGTCAAGACAAATTGACGAGAGCACGTGGCACACAGAAAACTAGGACAGAAGCCACGTGCTCACACAAAACAGAAACACAAGCACATGGCCAGCAAACAAATCACCAGCCATGTGCAAAACAGGACATGAACACGCAGCTAATGAGAAAACTCATAAGCCACGTGTTCACACAAGACATGACAACATAAATGCACGCAGCCGATAGAAACACAAACTGCGTGCAACACAACAAAACACACGTGGACAAGAGTGCGCGGTGCCGAGCGAACTCGAGACCGCGCACTCACACAATGACAGAAAATGGAGCGCGAGTGTCCGAACCCCGTCACGTGACCGAAACTCAAAACATGAGTGCCGGGATCCAAACACCACGCTCCAACATGAAACAAGGCACGCAGACGAGAGAGCGCGCGACTCGAGCACACTCGAAGCCGCGCGCTCACATGAAAACGCGGACATGATGGGAGTATCAGGGCTCTGTCACAAAACCATGAA
The DNA here is from genome assembly GCA_027422435.1 of Schizopygopsis pylzovi. Classification (NCBI taxonomy): domain Eukaryota; kingdom Metazoa; phylum Chordata; class Actinopteri; order Cypriniformes; family Cyprinidae; genus Schizopygopsis; species Schizopygopsis pylzovi. Next base: position 3,207 of record JAPDDL010000067.1, on the reverse strand, counting down.
TAACACTAGACCGAAGTGACAGAACCCTGACACTACCCCCCCCCCCAAAAGGGACGCCACCTGGCGTCCCTAATGAGGGACACCAAGAACAAGACAGAAACATGACAGCACAAGAACCTGACTACACAAAGACTGACACATAATAACAGACCAGACAAGAACAATCAAACACAGAGACAAAGAGGGGCGGAAGGGAGGAAGCCAAGCCAGTGCCAGCAGGGAAGCTCAGCATGTCCAGGGAGGGACGGGAGGGTTGAGCCAGGGAGGCTCACGCAGTCCAGGGATCCGGGCAAGGAGCCAGGGCGGAGCCGGAGGGACGGACCATGGGGGATCCGGCCGAACAGGAACCCTGGAGGATGGCCATGGCGGGATGAACCAGGGAGGATCCGGCCGAACAGGATTCCTGGCAAACAGCCAGGGTGGAGCCGGAGGGACGGACCAGGGAGGATCCGGCCGAACAGGAACCCTGGTGGATGGCCAGGGCGGGGCCGGAGGGACAGACCAGGCCGGCTCTAGCCCGTCAGGAGGCCAGGGGGGAGCCAGCTGCTTGGCAGGCTGCCAGGGTGGGCCTGGCAGGACAAGAAGCCTGGATGGCACCGGCAGGGCGAGGCACTTGAGAGGCGCCGGCAGGACGAGAAGCCTGGGCGGCGCCGGCAGGGAGAGGCGCATGGGCGGCGCAGACAGGGCGAGGCGCATGGGCGGCGCCGGCAGGGAGAGGCGCATGGGCGGCTCAGGGATGGCCTCCTGGCCAGCAGAGGGCTCTGGAACGGCCTCCAGGCCATGTGGGGCAGAGGAAGCCTTCCTCCTCCGACGAGAGCGAGATGCCGGAATGACAGCCTCTGGGGGCAGTGCTGCATTTTGAGCCACCTCTGGGGACGCAGCGGCATCGTTGGCCTCCACTGGGGGCGCAGCTGCTGCATCATCAGCTGCCTCTGGGTGCGCAGCAGCTTCCCCGGAAGCCCTTTGGGGTGCTGCAGCATCATCAGCCACCACTGGGGAAGCTGCAGCCTCTTCGGCCTCTACTGGAAACGCTGCGGCATGTCCGGCCTCCTCTGGGGGATCTGCAGTGTCTTCGGCCACCTCTGGACAGGCAGCTGTAGTGTCGTCGGCTGCCACTGGGCGGGCAGCATCATCGGCCGCCTCTGGGGGCGCTACGGCAGGCCCATTCTTCCTCCTTCTCCGGTTACGGGTCATTGGAGGGCTGGGGACTAGGTAGTCTGTGAGGGGAATGGGAGGAGGGCCAAGAGGAGGAAGGCCACCCTCCTCTCCACGGTGGTAGACATACCCCACAAACTGCCAGAAAGACAGTATCCCCAGCATTCCCATCTCCCAGGCATGGACAGGCTCATTAAGGCTGGTGTTAAAAATGTCCTTGAGCTCTGCGTCGCTGATGTTGAGCCCCTCCGTTACAAACAGGAACTGGTAAGCAAAATCCTTCACAGTGGCTCCCCCTTGTCGAAGAGAAAGGAGCCTCCAGCGTTGAGAAGTCATCTGATGAGCGGAGGGGCATGGAGATGGGAACAGGAAGATGCCCATTGTTCTGCTGAGTCCTCTTTTGGTGGGTTCGTTCTGTCAGGTATCGAGGGGAATGGATGAGGCGAGGACCCAAATGCAGGAGGTTAAAGGGCTTTTATTTAGAATAATAAAACAAACAAACAAACAAAAACTACCCCGTAGGGGAAAAACAAACTGGCTGGCTGGACAAGGCTGGACATGGCAGGACATGGCAGGACAAGGCTGGACAGGACAAGGCTGGACCGGACACAGACGACATCTAACAAATGGTAACGAACCCACACGGAACTGCAAACACAAGGAGATTATAAAGGGAGCAAATGATGAGGGTAATGAGGGAAAGCAGCTGGGGAAAATTAATCAATAACCAGGTAACAAGATGGGTGGGGTCAAGACAAATTGACGAGAGCACGTGGCACACAGAAAACTAGGACAGAAGCCACGTGCTCACACAAAACAGAAACACAAGCACATGGCCAGCAAACAAATCACCAGCCATGTGCAAAACAGGACATGAACACGCAGCTAATGAGAAAACTCATAAGCCACGTGTTCACACAAGACATGACAACATAAATGCACGCAGCCGATAGAAACACAAACTGCGTGCAACACAACAAAACACACGTGGACAAGAGTGCGCGGTGCCGAGCGAACTCGAGACCGCGCACTCACACAATGACAGAAAATGGAGCGCGAGTGTCCGAACCCCGTCACGTGACCGAAACTCAAAACATGAGTGCCGGGATCCAAACACCACGCTCCAACATGAAACAAGGCACGCAGACGAGAGAGCGCGCGACTCGAGCACACTCGAAGCCGCGCGCTCACATGAAAACGCGGACATGATGGGAGTATCAGGGCTCTGTCACAAAACCATGAATAACACTAGACCGAAGTGACAGAACCCTGACATGAACAAAATATGTTTGGCCAGGTGTAACAGAACCTTACAGAGACAATACATGTTGCAGAAAGTATTGTGACAACGTCACTTTTGGCATACAGACACACATCCTTGTGCTCAGACACATCAAGCATGAAACAGGATTTACAAAGATCTCCCATCTCCCCCCTAGTCAAGTCACTTGGACAGAAAAAGACTGTCTCTACTTATACTTTACCATCGGTTGTTTGTGATAAAAGGTGTCTGGTGTAAACTGACCTTACTCTGTTTACACGAATTACATTAATGAGCAAAATCTTCTGACTACCACAAAAGCCAAAGAGAATTGCAAGGTTTTTGGAGACAAATCAGGCTATGCAGGGCTTACAAAGCTCTTCCCGGAACACAGATTTCTGAGAAGTAAGAGGATGCATTGTCCTTTATGTTTCTCTTCAAAATCATTAGCAATGCTACACTCAGGATTCTATGAATAGTGAAAATGTTGCTCAGCAACCCAAAGAAACAATGAGCCTTATTTTCTTATTTTGAAGGAAGTGCTAATAACAAATCCCTAACTATTTAGATCTTCATAAGTCACAATATATCTGGCAAAAAATGGTCCACAAATCCACAGACAACACCTTTTTTGTCTGGTTGAAAATCCAATTTACTCCACAAAAGCTTGTTTGTTTTATTGTTTAGTTCATTTTAATTTTGGGATCAAATTATTCAGATTGCATTTTTCTCCTCTACAGTGATAAAGCTAAGCTGCAGCTTATTTGAGAGGATCCATTTATGACTGTTCA
>JAPDDL010000619.1:0-33725 GCA_027422435.1 Schizopygopsis pylzovi | reverse complement strand
ACAGCTGTGCCTTTGTCTCTATGATAATGGTAAGTTCAATGAGTCAGACTACTGAGACTCTCAAGCTTTGTTCTGCAAATGACTTTCTAGCCCAGACGTGGATTCGTTTAGGTTGATTGGATTAGTGTCTATGCATTTGATTATTTTGATGAGATTAGAACCACGGGAAGTTTGGTAACAAAACCAACGCCTCCCTCAGTTGCATGCATTGTTTGAATTTGTCTCCACCTCCAAAGTCCCTCCTCCAAAAATGCCTATAAAATAACCTTGTAAAGTTACTTAAGATTGAGATTTCGATGACTACAGATACCAATGACATGTCATAGAATAAAGAATTCTGCTGACGATCCAATCCGAAGTCTCCTGGTCTTCTCTTCTGAGTTTTCTACACTTTAGAAAAGTGTGTGAGTAGAAAACTCAGAAGAGAAGACCAGGAGACTTCGGATTGGATTGTCAGCAGAATTCTCTATATACACATATATATATATATTAGGGCTGTCATTCAATTTACATTTTTTTATTTAATTAATTACATGATGTTTCGATTAAAACAGCTTTGTTACCAACATTCTTCAAAATACCTTCTTTTATGTTCCACAGAAGAAAGTTTAATTATTGGGGGTGAACTATCCCTTTAATTAGGGACCGAGCACCGATGGTGCGAGGACCCTATTGAATCTGCTCCGTTTATTATTAGGGACCGAGCACCGATGGTGCGAGGACCCTATTGTATCTGTGTTGTTTATTAGGGACCGAGCACCAATGGTGCGAGGACCCTATTGAATCTGCTCTTTTTTAATAGGGACGGAGCACCGATGGTGCAGAGGACCCTATTGAATCTGCTCCGTTTATTATTATTAGGGACCGAGCACCGATGGTGCGAGGACCCTATTGAATCTGCTCCGTTTATTAGGGACCGAGCACCGATGGTGCGAGGACCCTATTGAATCTGCTCCGTTTATTAGGGACCGAGCACCGATGGTGCGAGGACCCTATTGAATCTGCTCCGTTTATTATTAGGGACCGAGCACCGATGGTGCAGAGGACCCTATTGAATCTGCTCCGTTTAATATTAGGGACCGAGCACCGATGGTGCGAGGACCCTATTGTATCTGTGTTGTTTATTAGGGACCGAACACCAATGGTGCGAGGACCCTATTGAATCTGCTCCGTTTATTATTAGGGACCAAGCACCGATGGTGCAGAGGACCCTATTGTATCTGTGTTGTTTATAATTATAATTCTTTTCCAAACTTAATCGCATTTTTGAGGGCCTAAACATGGTCGAAAAGTCAGGAAATTTTGCACACGCATCAGAACTGGTGGAAATTTACGTCTTATATGGGTTTCAGAAGTAGGTGTGGCAAAATGGCTCGACAGCGCCACCTATACTCATTCAGCGGAGAGCCCTCGGGCTACGTTTCACATACATGTATGAAAATCGGTACACTAATGTAACATAACAATACCTACAAAAAAGTCTCCTGGAACGAAATCCGAAACCCAACAGGAAGTCGGTTATTTTTAATTTTCCCGTCATATTTAGTGACATTTTTGCCATTTGCAGGTGTCATACTTTAACGAACTCCTCCCAGAGATTTATTTGGATGAACACCAAAATTGGTCATTGCAATCTAAAGCCCTTTGTGACGTTAAATTGCGAAGATCTAGAGTTTTCATCGGAGGGCGTGTCCGTGGCGTCCTGTCAAATGTTGATGTTTCGCCGTGAAACAGGAAGTTGTTATAACTCAGGCATGCTATGTCCGATCTGCACCAAACTTCACATGTTTGATAAGACTCCTGATATGAAGAGATCTACATGACCATATTCAGTTATACTAATAGCGCCACCTGCTGGCAACAGGAAGTGACATGTTTTACTCTGTAACTAACTCCTCCTACAGATTTAATGACATCAACATAATATTTAGGTCAGTCTAACCTAAAGGCCTTTGTGATGTTAAATTGCGAAGATCTAGAGTTTTCGTTACAGGGCATGTCCTTGGCGGCATCACAGATTTCGATGTCTCGCCATGGGAATAAAAGTTGTTGTAACTCAGCCATACAATGTTCGATCTGCCCCAGACTTCACATGTTCGATAAGAATCCAGGTCCGAACACATCTGAATATGGGTTTCAGAAGTAGGTGTGGCAAAATGGCTCGACAGCGCCACCTATACTCATTCAGCGGAGAGCCCTCGAGCTACGTTTCACCTACATGTACGAAAATCGGTACACTCATGTAACATAACAATACCTACAAAAAAGTCTCCTGGAACGAAATCCGAAACCAAACAGGAAGTCGGTTATTTTGAATTTTCTCGTCATATTTAGTGACATTTTTGCCATTTGCAGGTGTCATACTTTAACGAACTCCTCCCAGAGATTTATTCAGATGAACACCAAAATTGGTCGTTGCAATCTAAAGCCCTTTGTGACGTTAAATTGCGAAGATCTAGAGTTTTCATCGGAGGGCGTGTCCGTGGCGTCCTGTCAAATTTTGATGTTTCGCCATGAAAAAGGAAGTCGTTATAACTCAGGCATGCAATGTCCAATTTTTACCAAACTTCACATGTTTGACAAAACTCCTGACCTGAAAAGATCTAAGTGACAATATTCATATAAATTCATAGCGCCACCTGCTGGCAACAGGAAGTGATATGTTTTACTCTGTAACTAACTCCTCCTAGAGATTTAATGACATCAACATAATATATAGGTCAGTCTAATCTAAAGGCCTTTGTGATGTAGAATTGCAAAGAGCTTGAGTTTTCGCTAATGGGCGTGTCTATGGCGGCGTGACAAAATTCGAAGTCTCGCCATGGGAATAGAAGCTGTCGTTACTCAGCCATAAAATGTCCGATCTGTCCCAAACTTCACACTTTTGATAAGAGCCATGGCCTGTAGACATCTCTGTGCCAATTTTTATTCATAGACATAGCGCCACCTGCTGGCAACAGGAAATTACTTGTTTTACACTAACTTAAACATGCAATGTCCAATCTCCACCAAACTTCATATGTTTTTTAAAAGTACTGGATGAAGACATCTACATGCCAATGTTCAGTTAAATATATAGCGCCACCTGCTGGCAACAGGAAATTTCTTGTTTTACACCAGCTTAAACATGCAATGTCCAATCTGCACCAAACTTCATATGTTTTTTAAAAGTACTGGATGAAGACATCTACATGCCAATGTTCAGTTATGGATGTTGCGCCACCAGCTGGCAGCAGGTTTGGTACATATAAATTACTTTGACATATTCCTCTATATTTACCTTTTTAAATGCATATTGCTCACTGTTCCCTGTCTTTCTGAAGCCACCGATCGGCGGTGAGCCGGGCGAGGTCCCTTCCATCGCTGCTTGCAGCTTTAATTAGGGACCGAGCACCGATGGTGCAGAGGACCCTATTGAATCTGCTCTGTTTATTATTAGGGACCGAGCACCGATGGTGCGAGGACCCTATTGAATCTGCTCCGTTTATTCTTCTTCTTCTTCTTCTTCTTCTTCTCCAAACTTAATCGCATTTTAGAGGGCCTAAACATGCTCGAAAAGTCAGGAAACTTTGCACGCGCATCAGAACTGGTGAAAATTTGCGTCTTATATGGGTTTCAGAAGCAGGTGTGGCAAAATGGCTCGACAGCGCCACCTATAAATATTCAGCAGAGTGCGCCTCGAGCTACGTTTCACGTACATGTACGAAAATCGGTACACTTATGTAACTTAACAATACCTACAAAAAAGTCTCAAGGTACGAAATCAGAAACCCAACAGGAAGTCGGCTTTTTTGAATTTTCTCGTCATTTTTGCCATTTTCAGGTGTCATAATTTTAACGAACTCCTCCCAGAGATATTTCCAGATGAACACCAAAATTGGTCATTGTAATCTAAAGCCCTTTGTGACGTTAAATTGCGAAGATCTAGAGTTTTCATCGGAGGGCGTGTCCGTGGCATCCTGTCAAATTTTGATGTTTCGCCATGAAACAGGAAGTTGTTATATCTCAGGCATGCTATGTCCGATCTACACCAAACTTCACATGTTTGATAAGAATCCTGACCTGAAGAGATCTAAGTGACCATATTCAGTTATAGTCATAGCGCCACCTGCTGGCAACAGGAAGTGACATGTTTTACTCTGTAACTAACTCCTCCTAGATATTTAATGACATCAACATAATATTTAGGTCAGTCTAATCTAAAGGCCTTTGTGATGTTATATTGCGAAGAGCTTGAGTTTTCGCTAATGGGCGTGTCCTTGGCGGCATCACAAATTTCGATGTCTCGCCATGGGAATAAAAGTTGTTGTAACTCAGCCATGCAATAACCGATCTGCCCCAGACTTCACACGTTCGATAAGAATCCAGGCCTGAACACATCTAAATATGAATATTCCATTATAATCAGAGCGCCACCTGCTGGCCACAGGAAATGACTTAATTTGAACTAACTTAAACATGCAATGTCCAATCTGCACCAAACTTCACATATTTGGTAAGACTCCTGACCTGAAGAGATCTAAGTGACCATATTCATATAAATTCATAGCGCCACCTGCTGGCAACAGGAAGTGACATATTTTACTCTGTAACTAACTCCTCCTAGAGATTTAATGACATCAACATAATATTTAGGTCAGTCTAATCAAAACGCCTTTGAGATGTTAAATTGCGAAGAGCTTGAGTTTTTGCTAATGGGCGTGTCCATAGCTGCGTGACAATTTGATGTCTCGCCATGGGAATAGAAGCTGTTGTTACTCAGCCATAAAATGTCTGATCCGTCCCAAACTTCACACGTTTGATAAGACCATGGCCTGAAGACATCTCTCTGCCAATGTTTAGTTATAGACATAGCGCCACCTGCTGGTAACAGGAAATTACTTGTTTTACACTAACTTGAACATGCAATGTCTAATCTGCACCCAACTTCACATATTTTGTAAGAGTCCTGTCCCGAAAACATCTAAAGGCCAATATTCAGATATAATCATAGCGCCACCTGTTGACAACAGGATATGCCAGGCTTTACACTAACTCAATCATACCATGTTCAATCTGCACCAAATTTCATATGTTTAATAAAAGTATTGGTCTGAAGATATCCAAATGCCAATGTTCAGTTAAAGACATAGCGCCACCTGCTGGCAACAGGTTTGGCACATATAAATGACTTTGATACATTCCTCTATACTTACCTTTTTAAATGAATATTGTTCACCGTTCCCTGTCTTTCTGAAGCCACCGGTCGGCGGTGCCGGGTGCGAGGTCCCTTCCATCGCTGCTTGCAGCTTTAATTAGGGACCGAGCACCGATGGTGCGAGGACCCTATTGAATCTGCTCCGTTTCTTCTTCTTCTTCTCCAAACTTAATTGCATTTTAGAGGGCCTAAACATGCTCGAAAAGTCGGGAAACTTTGCACACTCATCAGAACTGGTGAAAATTTACGTCTGATATGGGTTTCAGAAGTAGGTGTGGCAAAATGGCTCGACAGCGCCAGCTATAAATATTCAGCGGAGTGCGCCTCGAGCTACGTTTCACGTACATGTACGAAAATCGGTACACTCATGTAACTTAACAATACCTACAAAAAAGTCTCTAGGTACGAAATCAGAAACCAAACAGGAAATCGGCTATTTAGATTTTTCTCGTCATATTTTGTATCATTTTTGCCATTTTCAGGTGTCATACTTTAACGAACTCCTCCCAGAGATATTTCCAGATGAACACCAAAATTGGTCATTGTAATCTAAAGCCCTTTGTGACGTTAAATTGCGAAGATCTAGAGTTTTCATCGGAGGGCGTGTCCGTGGCGTCCTGTCAAATTTTTATGTTTCGCCATGAAACAGGAAGTTGTTATATCTCAGGCATGCTATGTCCGATCTACACCAAACTTCAAATGTTTGATATGAAATCCTGACCTGAAGAGATCTAAGTGACCATATTCAGTTATAGTCATAGCGCCACCTGCTGGCAACAGGAAGTGACATGTTTTACTCTGTAACTAACTCCTACAAGAGATTTAATGACATCAACATAATATTTAGGTCAGTTTAATCTAAAGGCCTTTGTGATGTTGAATTGCGAAGAGCTTGAGTTTTCGCTAATGGGCGTGTCCTTGGCGGCATCACAGATTTCGATGTCTCGCCATGGGAATAAAAGTTGTTGTAACTCAGCCATACAATGTTCGATCTGCCCCAGACTTCACATGTTCGATAAGAATCCAGGCCTGAACACATCTAAATACGAATATTCATTATAATCAGAGCGCCACCTGCTGGCAACAGGAAATGACTTGTTTTACACTAACTTAAACATGCAATGTCCAATCTTTACCAAACTTCACATGTTTGACAAGACTCCTGACCTGAAAAGATCTAAGTGACAATATTCATATAAATTCTTAGCGCCACCTGCTGGCAACAGGAAATTACTTGTTTTACACTAACTTAAACATGCAATGTCCAATCTGCACCAAACTTCACACGTTTGATAAGAGCCATGCCCTGAAGACATCTACGTGCCAATTTTTTTGTTATAGACGTAGCGCCACCTGCTGGCAACAGGAAATTACTTGTTTTACACCAACTTAAACATGCAATGTCCAATCTGCACCAAACTTCATATGTTTTTTAAAAGTACTGGATGAAGACATCTACATAACAATGTTCAGTTAAATATATAGCGCCACCTTGCTTTCAACAAGAAATTTCTTGTTTTACACTAACTTAAGCATGCAATGTCGAATCTGCCCCAAACTTCACAGGTTTTATAAGAGCCATGGCCTGAAGACATCATGCCAATGTTTACATTGACATGTTAATGTTCAGTTATGGACGTTGCGCTACCAGCAGGCAGCAGGTTTGGTACATATAAATGACTTTGAAATATTCCTCTATATTTACCTTTTTAAATGCATATGGCTCATCGTTCCCTGTCTTTCTGAAGCCACCGGTCGGCGGTGAGCCGGGCGAGGTCCCTTCCATCGCTCCTTGCAGCTTTAATTCTTCTTCTTCTTCTTCTTCTTCTTCTTCTTCTTCTCCAAACTTAATCGCATTTTAGAGGGCCTAAACATGCTCGAAAAGTCAGGAAACTTTGCACACGCATCAGAACTGGTGAAAATGTACGTCTTATATGGGCATCAGAAGTAGGTGTGGCAAAATGGCTCGACAGCGCCACCTATAAATATTCAGCGGAGTGCGCCTCGAGCTACGTTTCACGTACATGTATGAAAATTTGTACACTCATGTAACTTAACAATACCTACAAAAAAAGTCTCTAGGTACGAAATCAGAAACCAAACAGGAAGTCGGCTATTTTGAATTTTCTCGTCATATTTTGTATCATTTTTGCCATTTTCAGGTGTCATACTTTAATGAACTCCTCCCAGAGATATTTCCAGATGAACACCAAAATTGGTTATTGTAATCTAAAGCCGTTTGTGACGTTAAATTGCGAAGATCTAGAGTTTTCATCGGAGGGCGTGTCCGTGGCGTCCTGTCAAATTTTGATGTTTCGCCATGAAACAGGAAGTTGTTATATCTCAGGCATGCTATGTCCGATCTGCACCAAACTTCACATATTTGGTAAGACTCCTGACCTGAAGAGATCTAAGTGACCATATTCATATAAATTCATAGCGCCACCTGCTTGCCACAGGAAATTACTTATTTTACACTGACATAAACATGCAATGTCCAATCTGCACCAAACTTCACATATTTGGTAAGATTCCTGGCCTGAAGACATCTAAAGGCCAGAATTCAGATGTAATCATAGCGCCACCTGTTGACCACAGGATATATCATGCGTTACACTAACTCAAACATACCATGTTCAATCTGCACCAAAATTCATATGTTTGATAAAAGTACTGGTCTCATGATATCTACACGATAATGTTCAGTTAAAGACATAACGCCACCTGTTGGCAACAGGAAATTATTTGTTTTACACTAACTTAAGCTTGAAATGTCCAATCTGCACCAAACTTCACATATTTTGTAAGAGTCCTGCCCTGAAGACATTTAAAGGCTAATATTCAGATGTAACCATAGCGCCATCTGTTGACAACATGATGTGTCAGGCTTTACACTAACTCAAACATACTATGTTCAATCCGCACCAAACTTCATATGTTCGATAAAGGTGTTAGCCTGAAGACATCTATATGTTAATGTTCAGTTATGGACATAGCGCCACCAGGAGGTTTGTTACATATAAATGACTTTGACATATTCCTCTATATTTGCATTTTTAAATGCATATTGCTCACTTTTCCCTGTCTTTCTAAAGCCACCGGTCAGCGGTGAACCGGGCGAGGTCCCTTCCATCGCTGCTTGCAGCTTTAATTAGGGACCGAGCACCGATGGTGCGAGGTGTTGTTTATTAGGGCCCAAGCCAGAAAGGCGCAGGGCCCTATTGTTTTCGTTAGGATTCTTTTTTTTTTTTTTTTTTTTTTTGACTATCCGGGCATTTTTTGGGGGCTTAACATGGTCAAAAACTCTTGAAAATGTGCACACACATTGGAACCCGCGGCAGTTAGGACGCCGCTGAGGCTCGGATCCAGGCGTGGCACAGATGCTCTACGGCGCCCCCTGGAACACCATCAGAAAACTTGATGTGTAGCTCACACATACTTGCACGTATTCATATGAAACTCGGTACACATATAGATCTTATCGAGCCGAACAACTTTTGCGCGCTACATGTCATGGGCTCCGCCCAACAGGAAGTCGGCTATTCAGGGCTGTTTAAAAAGCACATGCTCTGGAATTTGAAATACTCCTCCCAGGATTTTCAACACACGAGCACCAAACTCGGTGAACGTGATCTCAAGACATTGGGGATGCTAAATTGCGGAGGGATTTTTGATATCTTGAACGGTTTGCCCGTGGCGAGGCGATGAATTTATGGCGAGAATTGAGAGACAGGAAGTGTCTAATAAAGTCCACATACATTGTCTGATTTTGATCACACTTCAGTGGTTTGTTCGGTGTATGAAGCCGATCGCATCGATGTGACAATTATGAGGCAAAGTTATAGCGCCACCAACTGGCAGCAGGAAGTGCGTGATTTTCAAAATGCTTTGAATTCACCATCTTACTTTTACCCAATTTGCTTCAAACTTCATCAGAATACTGTAAAAACATGGCCGATGTGAAACTGTGAAGGAAATATTGATATCTAAAATACTGTTGCCATGGCAACGTGTCAACCCTTAATATTCTTTTTTTGGTGATTTTGAGGCTATCCAGGCATTTTTGGGGGGCTTAACATGGTCAAAAACTCTTGAAAATTTGCACACACATTGGAACCCGCGGCAGTTAGGACGCCGTTGAGGCTGGGACCCGGCGTGGCACAGAGGCTCTACGGCGCCCCCTGGAACACCATCAGAAAACTTGATGTGTAGCTCACACATACTTGCACGTATTCATATGAAACTCGGTACACATATAGATCTTATCGAGCTGAACAACTTTTGTGTCACATGTCATGGGCTCCGCCCAACAGGAAATCGGCTATTCAGGGCTGTTTAAAAAGTACATGCTCTGGAATTTGAAATACTCCTCCCAGGATTTTCAACACACGAGCACCAAACTCGGTGAACGTGATCTCAAGACATTGGGGATGCTAAATTGCGGAGGGATTTTTGATATCTTGAACGGTTTGCCCGTGGCGAGGCGATGAATTTATGGCGAGAATTGAGAGACAGGAAGTGTCTAATAAAGTCCACATACATTGTCTGATTTTGATCACACTTCAGTGGTTTGTTCGGTGTATGAAGTCGATCGCATCGATGTGACAATTATGAGGCAAAGTTATAGCGCCACCAACTGGCAGCAGGAAGTGTGTCATTTTCAAAATGCTTTGAATTCACCATCTTACTTTTACCCAATTTGCTTCAAACTTCATCAGAATATTGTAAAAACACGGCCGATGTGAAACTGTGAAGGGAATATTGATATCTAAAATACTGTTGCCATGGCAACGTGTCAAACCTCAATATTTCTTCTGGTGATTTTGAGGCACTTAAGTTGTTTAGAATTTCATAAAACTCAACACACACATCAGTATTAATTATAGATAGACACTATAAAGCTCATTAACGGGCGTGGAGGAGGCACTCTATAGCGCCACCTTTTGTCAAAACATGGGGGGTTAATTTTAGCTATAGTCACCAAACTCAGTACATATATTGTTCTCATCAAGCCGGTGTAGAATATCAAGGACCGAATAATTGGCAAATCAAGATTCGATCGAAGCATGGTTGAAACATGAGAAGCCGAATTCCACAAGACAACAGCAGGAAGTCATAAATCAGACCCCTAGCGCCAGCCCGTCTGAATACAGCCTGCAAAACCAAAGGAACACTTAATGATAATTCCAATGCAGGAATTCGGTAATACATTGGAGGAATAAATATTGATTGACAAAGAGATGCAACATGTGACCATTACATGTAAATCTGTGATTGAAATCACAGCTACAGACTGTAAAATCATCTTAAAGGACTTTCATGCTCATCGTTAATGAAACTAATCATTTCTATGCATAACAGCATATTATGTATGTGACCCACAAATTTGAATATCCTTGTTTTAATCATTGTGTTTATCGTGCTTTTAATTAGTATTGACTAGCTAAGCCTTAAGGGTTAATGTCATGTTTAGTATGTATGAGCGTGATAATTCCAGCTTTGAACATTTCTTTTAATTGATTTCCTGTCAAATGCATCATATTCTGGCTATAGAAACCACATTCAAAAGGATATTTTGCAAGAGAATGTAAAATTCAAGCAATGTGACTGGCCATGACATGTTAATTTATTAAGTGGGTGGAGCTACAAAGCGGCACCCAGAATCAGTATGGGATCTAATTGGTCAAGACAACCATTGGGAGGTCCCTAAAAGGCCGAGAATAAATACTAGGACACCCCCTCTCTTCAGCGCTCTTCAGCCTCTCTTAACTTCTCCTCTTGGATCTCTCTCTCTCCGGAAAAATGAACTCTCTCTCCCGCTCTGGACCACACCCAGCCAGCTTGATACCATGAAAAGAAGAAAAGCCACCTAGTCTTTACATCCTTTTATTCTTTGACTTTAGTTTATTTTCTTTCCGTGAGTTCGTGTGCTAAGTTGCGTTTGCCCAATACGACAAGCCCAAGACTCTGCAAAACCAGCCAACGCCCACTTCCACGACTCCTGAACTCTAAGCCAATCAGCGACTTCGGAAAAACCCTTTCCTGAAAAGACGGAGAACAAAGGGAATCCTTTAAACACAAAAGCTACGCAAGTACAAACCCCAGACTTTGCGGTAACTGGTGTAATATTGGAAATAGATTTTAGCCTCATTGAAAACTCAATGCGAGTGTTAAATCAGTGATTGATGGTTGTTCAGGTTTATGCAATTGCACATATTGCTGTAAACGTGGGATATCAAACTCTCATTCTCTTAATCTAATCCTTTCCTCACTTTCTCTCTTTCTGCAACGCGTGAATGTGTGAATGCTTGTGTTCATGTGTAGATTAGTTTACAGGTCTTAGATTTATATAAATAAAGTCTTGTTTATATTGAAAAGAGAAATATCTTGTGTTTTGTGCTCATAAGTTAATGCCTTAATCTGTCGATTTTGTTACCGTGCTATTTAATAGTGTTTTCACTATATTTTGGGATTTTAATATCCAGTGCAGAGTTTGTTATACGGCTTGTTCGGTGAATCGCCGTGAAACAGTGAGTCTGTTCAAATTCCCTATAAAATCATTAATGATTCCCTTTGAGCTAAATTGACCTGTTTCCCTTATAACAATATATATATATTATATGTTATCATTACATATTGGTGGAGGAAAAGCGGGCAGATTAATCTAAATTATGAGCATAAACCAAGTTATTTAATCTTTTATATTCTTACGGATGAGATCTGAGATCAGACTGGTGTGTGTGTGCGTTTGTGTGAGTGACGTCAGCAGCGCGCGCCTCCTTGAATGAATGAGCACAGAGAAGGCTGTAACTCGAGTCAGCCTCTCCCGTTTTTGTTTAACTGCAGTAAGGGAACTCAAAGTTAACATTTGAGATCGGAGAATGAGGTTGGAGATGAGCGTGTTCCTCTCTTCTTGTAATGCCTTGTTTTATAGCTGAATTAATTTCCTGCGTGTTCCAGGTCATCTAATAGCTATAACTTACTCCATAATCTCAGTAACTGTTAGCCGCACGAAGCTAAACTGCAGTAATTAAAAGGGAAATAAATCAGTGGATAAAGAATAGTTTTGAGCGTGTTCCTCAATTCTATTTATCAAAGCCTTATTATTCATAGTTTGATCGTCAGTGCGTGTTCCATTGTCAGATATGCTATGACTCCCTGGGTTAAACATTAGAGATTAATGCTTGCCTGTTTGTGTACGTTACACTGTTCACAAAGTGGATTAAATCTCGCGAAACACTGCGCGTGTCCGAGAGTGATTTGAATGGGAGCGTTAAAAGCTTTATCAAGTAAAGTTTACCTTTGAACCAACAGCGAAGAAACCCTGTTGTGTTTATGTCCATATAAACGGACACGGGCTTGTGATACACTGTTTCCTCAACCGCAGCACGGAGCTATTATTTGAATAAGGTTTAAGTTTAACTCTGAACGAACTGAAAGTTTAAGCGCCACATCGCAGAACAAGCGGTGTTGTTATTTGTACAGTGTTGAGATGCGCCAACATTTAATGTAACATACTTCCGGAGCAACTTTGAACTGCGCACGCGCAGTACATCGATGCTTTTGTAAACAAGCTCCATGCTGTTGCTAATGGCACGGTGGTGTTTACATTGAAGTCTATGCTAAAGCCATTAGCCTCAAAGGTTAGAAGTTAGCATTAACCTCCAATGGTTGAATAAAGTGTGTGTTTTGAAAAGCTAAAGTGGTTTAACCCTTCAAACATTTAAACTAATATACTTGTTGGTCTTTCTCTTCCCTATTTCTCCCTTTTTACCACTTATTTGTAGTTCTACTAGAAAGGAAAATACTAGTTCAGAATTATTAATTGTGCCAAATTCAAATTTAATTAAAACATTAAATTTATTTGGAATCATTCTAATTTTCCCCCTCATATTATTAATATGATCCTTCCTTCTAGTATTCCCTTTTGGGCATAATCATTTTAGGTACAAATAAGTATTGAACTTTAAAAGTTTAAGTAAACTTATTCTACCTAATTGATTTATTACCCATTTAAGTAGATTCTATTCAGACTTATACTCACTCATTACTTTATTGCGTTTTACCCCTAATTCTTCCTGTTTTGGTTATAAACATAACCACTATTTTATTTACTTATTTCCTCATTTACTTAATTTCATATTTGCTTATTTTGCCTGTTTATTACTTTACAATTTTACTTTGTCTTACCATTTCCTTTCCTCTGTGTATCCTAGCTTGGGAACGACCCACCTGAGCCTTAATAGGACGCATTGTTATCCCTCGCTACGAGTTCAAATAAATTAGAGAGACAAATCTCTTTTACCCAAAATTTATTTTTGTTGATAGTTGTGTAGCAACTGAAAACAACACTATACGCGTAGTCGGGCATAACTGCTTGCTAGTGGACCGATCCACTCAACTTACTGTCTCTTTCTCTTCCCTCCTGTTCTATCCTCCTTTCTTTCCTCTTCACTTTTCACATTTGTAGGGACCTGTAAGAACCATCAATCAATTCTAAGTGTATGAGAAATGCAATCCTGTCAAAAGGCGAATCATCCTTACGAATTTGATTGCAATCAAACCTACTTTTGTTCTTCTTAACCTCCCTATATTTAAAACGCAATCCAAATTTGAACAACTCATGCAACGCTGAGATCAATTTTAATAGAGATAAGTGTTGAGCAACTGGCGCCTTCGCAGCCTCCCTGGTGAGCGGTCCAACTGTAAGGTGTTGCGTTGTCAATTCTGTCAGACTAAGAAAAGAGATATCAGAATTATTATTATATTCGTTGTGTCTAAGACAAAGATTTAATAATATTGTTTGCCTCCTTGATAACAACATTTAATAAAAAAAAAAAAGGAAAGAATTTTCTTCATTTGAAAAAAAAATAGAAAAGGAATTGTTTTTTTTTATTAAATTTGTTTTTCACCTTTTTGTCTCTTTTCCCTCTTCCTCATTAGAGTGACGAAGTCTTCACATCGCTAGTCTACCTAGATACTCTGAGACCAACACAGTGATCACCACACTTCACCAGTGGTTCAGAATCACTGACATAACACTTAGTTGTCACACCCCACATAAGCTTCCACTCCACACAGATCTGTGTCAGTCTCTCTTCTCCCCAGCGTGCCAACATGCCGCAGACTGCAGACCCCCTGGCAAAAGGGGAAGATGTGAACACTTGGCTGAGAGGTACGACAGACAGCCTCACCCCCAAGACGTTTGAACTGTTATTATTTTTAATAATAATCGTAGTCCTGAGAAGATTCCTGACACAAGATTCAAGCCAGAATAACAACCATGAGGAGCTAGTCAAAATTGCCAGCTCCCTAAGCTATGCCTTCACGACCCAGCTGAAACTGAGCGACAAGCACATCACCCACCTTCAAGAGGAACTGACATGTGCTCAACGTCGCATAGACAAGCTGGAAGTGAAAGTTCAAGATCAACTCAAAGCACCCAACGAGAGCGAGCAGGAAACAACGGAACAAGTTAAGGAGCTCCAAGCAGCCCTGACAGCAGCTCAGCTCGACCAACAACATGCAAAGGCTGCCCAGGAAGACCTGGTAAACAGACTTCAGTATGCCAACCAGCTACTAGAGAAAGCCAAGCATGACATCAGCAACAAGAATGCTGAAATAAGTGCCCTGAAGGACCACCTTGAAAGGTACAGAATTGAAATGGACAATCTGACCCCACAACTAGACGATACCAATGATCAGCTCTACATGGTCAGAAGAGGACTCAAACATGCTTATGCGCAGAAGCAAGAGCCAAAGCGAGAGAAACCACACTCAGCCTCACCACTGCTGAGTCGAGCAGAGTCCCATGTCCAAGAACTCGTATACAGCGAAAGAAGCGAAGGGCCACAACCCAAAACCTCACCTGCCTTCGCCACAGAACTCTTTCCTGTCAACGAAAGAAAACCTCCCATCCAAGCAGACCTTGGAGCTGCACCTGGGATGACCATCAAAGACCTCGACAAGCTGTCTAAAAACATCAGCAAGTTCAACCCGAACTCCACAGGGGGCCACACCATCCAGGCCCACCTTCAAGATGTCAACTTCTATCTAGAAATGAGACCTCATGTGACTGACAGAGACAGGTTATACCTCCTTAGAGCCACGTCCAGTTCCGAGGTACGAAACTTCCTAGATCGACAGCCCAGTCGAACGAAGTCAGACTACCAGCTACTTCGTGAGGTCCTGATTAAAGAGTTTACCGACCCTGACTCCGAACATGGACTGTTAACTGCCTTAGAAACCAAACAAGGTCGACAAGAGGCTCCACAAGCTTACTATAACCGACTCCGACAAGCCTACTTTGGTGCACACAATGAACCTGACCTTGAAGAGGATGTGAACTTCAAAAGCCTCTTCCTAAGAAATCTGCACCCTGGAGTCAGCCACCATCTAGGCGTCATGGCCTGTCCACGCTCCATGACCATCCAACAGTTGCGTGACCTAACACAGAAGGCCTACAACAAGCAGAAGATGGCCTCAAAGAAAGGTGACAAAACATCCACACTCTTGAACTCTGTCAACAAAGACTCAAGCCTTGCACTGGACGACACCCAGATGCATCACAAAACCAGAGTCCTCCATCAAGAGCACAGAGAACGTGATCCCCATGTCCACGAAAGCTATCAGCCCAACTTCTGGAAAAATCCATGGGACCAGCCACGCTTCTCAAGAAACGCAAAAGATAGCAACAACTGGAAACCTAACCAGACATCCAAAGGTAATCGCCTGACTCATCCAAGAGCATCTCGTAGGGTTAAGCGACAACGAAACCCACCTCAGCATTACTCAGACATGCACAGTGCTGAGTATGCTCCAGAACCATACAGCTTACCGTCAGAAGACATGGAACAAGTCATGAGCCAACTGAACGAGTTCCTTCAAGATAAGCTGAACACGGATGACTACGAAATTGAGTCATGCTCGCTGTGACCAGCGACAGAATGGAAGGCCGACGATCGCATGGTACACCACCATATCCGAGATGACAAGCACCTGTTCAACAACCACACAGGACGAGCAAGTCTCTCATGGCCAACCGTTGATGAAAACTGAGGTACCAGAGAACATCACCTCACTCACCCATCACTCACTAGCAAATTGCTAAATGAACTCCAACTCCTAGAACCACATTCCTGTCTGTGCAACAGCAACCACCAAAGCACAGAAGGTCAGAAAGTCTGCCACATCCAGAAGGTAGCACAAGAGGAATGCAACAAAGGAGACAAAGTTTGCAGCCCAGCTTCACACAGCCATGCCAAACTACCTCCGACTGTCTGCTAAAGAACTTCCTGCCTTTCTGGACTGACCCCCATTAGATCATGGACATGCCCACATCCAAGCCAAGGATGAAGAGAGCCAGTCTTATGTAACATACCTGAAAAGGGGGGAGACGACACAGACTGGAACAGATCTGACCACACATACACTACACCATTAACACACACAACATTACCTACACCCAGAGGTAACCACATCTACTGATAACACATTCAACAAACATATTCTTCCCACAAGTAGAATATCCAACTTTAGCACAACACAGTTACATACACCACCATGAAGAAACATGTAGCTAGCCTCACAAGAGTTAGAACACCTGACACGAAGTTAAGGTGCATGGCCCCCTAGCTGCACATGACATCCTAGCTCAACAGTAGTTGCAAATCATGCTAGGAAAACCCACAGCAGCTTTGTTTTGTTTTGTTCTTCTTTTACCTATCCTTTTCCTTCCCCTCTTTCTTTAGTAGGTGAAACACCTAGACACCCTGCAAGGGTCAAAGGTCTGATATTAGGATTGACTCGCTACACCTAATATCCGCAAGCCACTCTAGACTGAAGGAAAGCCAGAGAGCTCCATGCACGATAGGTCGATTCATTTTACCACAAATTAGTTCACTAGAAACTAAATGTGAACATTCTTAAGTTAAGACAACTTAGAAGAAACACACAAATCTAGTCGCAAAAGTTGATCGAAGAATTAAAACAATAATTTCCAAAATTGAATAACCTAATGCCCGGCACCAGTACAGTAACTGTCATGGAGGTGTTGTCTTGTTGTTTGCTGTGTTTTGTCTGCTTCTTCTGCCCTTGTTTTTCCAGCGCTCGACGATGTCTTCTGCTAAAACACCTCGCCGAACGAAGAGGGGTGTGTAGAATATCAAGGACCGAATAATTGGCAAATCAAGATTCGATCGAAGCATGGTTGAAACATGAGAAGCCGAATTCCACAAGACAACAGCAGGAAGTCATAAATCAGACCCCTAGCGCCAGCCCGTCTGAATACAGCCTGCAAAACCAAAGGAACACTTAATGATAATTCCAATGCAGGAATTCGGTAATACATTGGAGGAATAAATATTGATTGACAAAGAGATGCAACATGTGACCATTACATGTAAATCTGTGATTGAAATCACAGCTACAGACTGTAAAATCATCTTAAAGGACTTTCATGCTCATCGTTAATGAAACTAATCATTTCTATGCATAACAGCATATTATGTATGTGACCCACAAATTTGAATATCCTTGTTTTAATCATTGTGTTTATCGTGCTTTTAATTAGTATTGACTAGCTAAGCCTTAAGGGTTAATGTCATGTTTAGTATGTATGAGCGTGATAATTCCAGCTTTGAACATTTCTTTTAATTGATTTCCTGTCAAATGCATCATATTCTGGCTATAGAAACCACATTCAAAAGGATATTTTGCAAGAGAATGTAAAATTCAAGCAATGTGACTGGCCATGACATGTTAATTTATTAAGTGGGTGGAGCTACAAAGCGGCACCCAGAATCAGTATGGGATCTAATTGGTCAAGACAACCATTGGGAGGTCCCTAAAAGGCCGAGAATAAATACTAGGACACCCCCTCTCTTCAGCGCTCTTCAGCCTCTCTTAACTTCTCCTCTTGGATCTCTCTCTCTCCGGAAAAATGAACTCTCTCTCCCGCTCTGGACCACACCCAGCCAGCTTGATACCATGAAAAGAAGAAAAGCCACCTAGTCTTTACATCCTTTTATTCTTTGACTTTAGTTTATTTTCTTTCCGTGAGTTCGTGTGCTAAGTTGCGTTTGCCCAATACGACAAGCCCAAGACTCTGCAAAACCAGCCAACGCCCACTTCCACGACTCCTGAACTCTAAGCCAATCAGCGACTTCGGAAAAACCCTTTCCTGAAAAGACGGAGAACAAAGGGAATCATTTAAACACAAAAGCTACGCAAGTACAAACCCCAGACTTTGCGGTAACTGGTGTAATATTGGAAATAGATTTTAGCCTCATTGAAAACTCAATGCGAGTGTTAAATCAGTGATTGATGGTTGTTCAGGTTTATGCAATTGCACATATTGCTGTAAACGTGGGATATCAAACTCTCATTCTCTTAATCTAATCCTTTCCTCACTTTCTCTCTTTCTGCAACGCGTGAATGTGTGAATGCTTGTGTTCATGTGTAGATTAGTTTACAGGTCTTAGATTTATATAAATAAAGTCTTGTTTATATTGAAAAGAGAAATATCTTGTGTTTTGTGCTCATAAGTTAATGCCTTAATCTGTCGATTTTGTTACCGTGCTATTTAATAGTGTTTTCACTATATTTTGGGATTTTAATATCCAGTGCAGAGTTTGTTATACGGCTTGTTCGGTGAATCGCCGTGAAACAGTGAGTCTGTTCAAATTCCCTATAAAATCATTAATGATTCCCTTTGAGCTAAATTGACCTGTTTCCCTTATAACAATATATATATATTATATGTTATCATTACACCGGACAACTTTCTAATTTACACTCATTAGCTACGGCCAACAGGAAGCCGGCTATTTTTATTTTAATGTCAATTTCTGGAATAATCAAGCTGCAAACTAATCCATACTCCTCCAAGAAGAAACAAGTAGTCCACACCAAACTTTGTCAACATGATGCCAAGACACTGAAGATGCTAAATTGCGAACGGCTTGCGGATAGCTTGAACGGTGTTTAAATAGTGGTTTATTAAAGTGAGAGAAAAAACAGATAGCAGAAATATCTTATATCTTTAAAAAAAGTTTTCTCCAAAAACTTCAAAACTATTTACATGCAGGAAAAAAGTCATTCTGAGGAAGTATGGTTAGTTTCATGACTTTACAAAACTCTATGGATGAGAGAAAATTAAAAAACTATCAGGCATTTGATCACACTCTTCTCTCTTCTATGACTGTGTGTGTGAGCAGGGCCGGCCCTGTGTGTGTGTGTGTGTGGTGTGAAGTGAGTGGGTGGGGGGGATCGGGCTGTCTTTTAAGTTTGACAGAGAGAGAGAGAGAGAGAGAGAGAGAGAGAGAGAGAGAGAGAGAGATCAGCCAGCCTCAGGACACACACACACTCACACACATTCGGCCCACACACATTATAAACACTGAAATAAACACTATTTACTAATTCTTACCTAATAAATCATAGTACAGTTATTTCAATTTAAGCTATCACTGATAATAGGTAAAAGGAGAAGACCGTAATACTAAGGATGAACACCAGATGACAAGTCACATCAACACCGTATGAGTGAGGGGTTGGACAATGTCTATGGTCTCATATTAAGCCATAAGTGACATGATTTACAGTTCAGATACAGGTTTTAAAAATATATACATATATAATCAGATAGGTGTCTAAATGTCAATCAAAAACTTTTTCAATACACAAATATCAAGGGAGTTTATTTCATTATTTACAGGGTATGTGCTGAATTTTTTTAATCAATTTAAGGCAATTTATGACCCTTTTTAAGAGATAAACACAAGTCACATCAACACCGTATGAGTGGGGGGTTGGACAATGTCTATGGTCTCATATTAAGCCATAAATGACATGATTTACAGTTCAGATACAGGTTTTCACAAAAACAAAAATCTTAAAGTGGCATTTCAGCCTTTGAACCATTTTTATGAAAAGGGATAAGTTCAACATAAATTATATTAATTTAAAATGTATAAATATTATGGTCTTAATTGTTTAGATTTTTAGTAGGCACATTAACTTTTTGCATTCATATTGATTCTCTGGCACGAGGTGGTGCTTCAGGAGCGGCTTAATATAGTGTATTCCCCGGTAACAGCTGTACACAAAAGCAGCACCGTCCTCGCTCATAAGCGCTGTTTTATCAGGCATTATAGGCAAGATGAAATGAAAATGCCAACGACACATTTCTGAGGACAGTCGGTTCCCTTCAGAGATACATAAACATCCGCGCTGCGTTTTTACTTTAAAACGTGCAGCGCTCATATTTATTCAATGACATCATTACCTTTTGAAGTTTAATCAGCCCTTTCACGATTGAAACTGAAAGACCTCTTGAAATTATAAATGAAGACTTTTCTTAAACCATTTAACGTATTTACAACATTTTACGGCCTTAAATTTGATACAACTAAATTGAGGAGTTTATAAGGACCTGCGGGAGCCCGGTATTTAAGGTAGCCCATCGGGCAGGACAGTGATACATATTGGTAGCCCGACTGGTAAACACAATAGCCCCGGGACGACGTGCTAGCGATTTTGCTAGAATTGCTGAATTTGCTGGAATTGAGAACCGCTGCTGTAACTATAGTTCAATAATATTGTTTTAAACATTAGTTAATTCAAAACTAACAGACTAAGTACTAACAGCATATTTTTACTGTATTTGTGTAAGTATTTTTTATTTTAGGTCATGGTACAGTAACAAATATACATTAGCACATTTTTATTTATAATGTAGTAGTCAATTTTGAACATAATATTAACTAAGATTAATAAATGCTATAAAAACTATTGTTCATTTTAACTTATATAATGTTAAAAGCTAAAACCTTATTGAAAACGGTTTGTTACAAAAGTTGAATATATTGTTCTCTGTGTGTGTGTGTGAGAGAGAGAGAGGGAAGAGAGTGACTAATATTAATAAATGTTGTATAATTATTGTTCATGTTAATTAATATAGTTAATGCTAATAACTGAAACCTTATTGAAAGTATAATGTTAAAAGCTAAAAACCTTATTGAAAAGTTTTCTAAATTGTTATTTTGTGTGTGTGTGTGTGTGTGTGAGAGAGAGAGGATAGATAGAGACTAACATTAATAAATGCTGTATAATTATTGTTCATGTTAATTAATATAGTTAATGCTAATACCTGAAACCTTATTAAAAGGATTACCAAAGTTTTATATTTTGTTGTGTGTGTGTCCTGATGGCTCGGATTAACCCTTTCATTACTGTATCCCTTAAATCCAAACTGCTGGAGGGTTACTGTAATGCATGTGCCCGTTGGCCACAGTTTTCCTGATGCCACCGCGGTGGCGTTTGCACTCGGCTTGGGCCCGCCATCGCTGCTTGCAGCTATATTTAGGGACCGAGCACCGATGGTGTGAGGACCCTATTGAATCTACTCCGTTTATTATTAGGGACCGAGCACCGATGGTGCAGAGGACCCTATTGAATCTGCTCCGTTTATTATTATTAGGGACCGAGCACCGATGGTGCGAGGACCCTATTGAATCTGCTCCGTTTATTATTATAATTAGGGACCGAGCACCGATGGTGCAGAGGACCCTATTGAATCTGCTCCGTTTATTATTATTAGGGACCGAGCACCGATGGTGCAGAGGACCCTATTGAATCTGCTCCGTTTATTATTAGGGACCGAGCACCGATGGTGCAGAGGACCCTATTGAATCTGCTCCGTTTATTATTATAATTCTTCTTCTTCTTCTTCTTCTCCAAACTTAATCGCATTTTAGAGGGCCTAAACATGCTCGAAAAGTCAGGAAACTTTGCACACGCGTCAGAACTGGTGAAAATTTACGTCTGATATGGGTTTCAGAAGTAGGTGTGGCAAAATGGCTCGACAGCGCCACCTATAAATATTCAGCGGAGTGCGCCTCGAGCTACGTTTCACGTACATGTACGAAAATCGGTACACTTATGTAACTTAACAATACCTACAAAAAAGTCTCCAGGTACGAAATCAGAAACCCAACAGGAAGTCGGCTATTTTGAATTTTCTCGTCATATTTTGTGTCATTTTTGCCATTTTCAGGTGTCATACTTTAACGAACTCCTCCCAGAGATTTATTCGGATGAACACCAAAATTGGTCAGTGTAATCTAAAGCCCTTTCTGACGTTAAATTGCGAAGAGCTAGAGTTTTCATCGGAGGGCGTGTCCGTGGCGTCCTGTCAAATTTTGATGTTTCGCCATGAAACAGGAAGTTGTTATATCTCAGGCATGCTATGTCCGATCTACACCAAACTTCACATGTTTGATAAGAATCCTGACCTGAAGAGATCTAAGTGACCATATTCAGTTATAGTAATAGCGCCACCTGCTGGCAACAGGAAGTGACATGTTTTACTCTGTAACTAACTCCTCCTAGAGATTTAATGACATAAACATAATATTTAGGTCAGTCTAACCTAAAGGCCTTTGTGATGTTAAATTGTGAAGATCTAGAGTTTTCGTTAAAGGGCGTGTCCATGGCGGCATCACAAATTTCGATGTCTCGCCATGGGAATAAAAGTTGTTGTAACTCAGCCATAAAATGTCCGATCTGCCCCAGACTTCACACGTTCGATAAGAATCCAGGCCTGAACACATCTAAATACGAATATTTCATTATAATTAGAGCGCCACCTGCTGGCAACAGGAAAAGTCTTCTTTTACTCTATCTTAAACATGCAATGTCCAATCTGCACCAAGCTTCACATATTTGGTAAGAGTCCTGACCTGAAAACACCTAAAGGCCAAAAATCAGATATAATCATAGCGCCACCTGCTGACAACAGGATATATCATGCTTTACACTAACTCAAACATACCATGTTCAATCTGCACCAAACTTCATATGTTTGACAAAAGTATTGGTCTGAAGACATCTACATGCCAATGTTTAGTTATAGACATAGCGCCACCTGGTGGCTACAGGAAACTACTTGTTTTACACCAACTTAAACATGCATTGTCCAATCTGCACCAAACTTCACACGTTTGATAAGAGCCATGGCCTGAAGACATCTACGTGACAATGTTCAGTTATAGACATAGCGCCACCTGCTGGCAACAGGAAATTACTTGTTTTACATGAACTTAAACATGCAATGTCCAATCTGCACCAAACTTCATATGTTTTTTAAAAGTACTGGATGAAGACATCTACATGCCAATGTTCAGTTATGGACATAGCGCCACCAGCTGGCAGCAGGTTTGACACATAGAAATGACTATGACACGTTCATCTATATTTACCTTTTTAAATGCATATTGCTTACCGTTCCCTGTCTTTCTGAAGCCACCGGTTGGCGGTGCTGGGTGCGAGGTCCCTTCCATCGCTGCTTGCAGCTTTAACTATTATTATTATTCTTATTCTTCTCCAAACTTAATCGCATTTTAGAGGACCTAAACATGCTCGAAAAGTCAGGAAACTTTGCACACGCATCAGAACTGGTGAAAATTTACGTCTGATATGGGTTTCAGGAGTAGGTGTGGCAAAATGGCTCGACAGCGCCACCTATAAATATTCAGCGGAGTGCGCCTCGAGCTACGTTTCACGTACATGTACGAAAATCGGTACATTCATGTAACTTAACAATACCTACAAAAAAGTCTCTAGGTACGAAATCAGAAACCAAACAGGAAGTTGGCTATTTTGAATTTTCTTGTCATATTTTGTATCATTTTTGCCATTTTCAGGTGTCATACTTTAACGAACTCCTCCCAGAGATTTATTCAGATGAACACCAAAATTGGTCATTGTAATCTAAAGCCCTTTGTGACGTTAAATTGCGAAGATCTAGAGTTTTCATCGGAGGGCGTGTCCGTGGCGTCCTGTCAAATTTTGATGTTTCGCCATGAAACAGGAAGTTGTTATATCTCAGGCATGCTATGTCCGATCTACACCAAACTTCACATGTTTGATAAGAATCCTGACCTGAAGAGATCTAAGTGACCATATTCAGTTATAGTCATAGCGCCACCTGCTGGCAACAGGAAGTGACATGTTTTACTCTGTAACTAACTCCTCCTAGAGATTTAATGACATCAACATAATATTTAGGTCAGTTTAATCTAAAGGCCTTTGTGATGTTAAATTGCGAAGCGCTTGAGTTTTCGCTAATGGGCGTGTCCTTGGCGGCATCACAAATTTCGATGTCTTGCCATGGGAATAAAAGTTGTTGTAACTCAGCCATGCAATAACCGATCTGCCCCAGACTTCACACGTTCGATAAGAATCCAGGCCTGAACACATCTAAATACGAATATTCCATTATAATCAGAGCGCCACCTGCTGGCCACAGGAAATGACTTGATTTACACTAACTTAAACATGCAATGTCCAATCTGCACCAAACTTCACAAATTTGGTAAGACTCCTGACCTGAAGAGATCTAAGTGACCATATTCATATAAATTCATAGCGCCACCTGCTGGCAACAGGAAGTGATATGTTTTACTCTGTAACTAACTCCTCCTAGAGATTTAATGACATCAACATAATATTTAGGTCTGTCTAATCTAAAAGCCTTTGTGATGATATATTGCGAAGAGCTTGAGTTTTCGCTAATGGGCGTGTCCATGGCGGCGTGACAAAATTTGATGTCTCGCCATGGGAATAGAAGCTGTTGTTACTCAGCCATAAAATGTCCGATCTGCCCCAAACTTCACACGTTTGATAAGAGCCATGGCCTGAAGACATCTACGTGCCAATATTTAGTTATAGACATAGCGCCACCTGCTGGCTACAGGAAATTACTTGTTTTACACTAACTTAAACATGCAATGTCCAATCTTCACCAAACTTCACATATTTGGTGAGAGTCCTGGCCTGAAGACATCTCAATGCCAATATCCAGATGTAGTCATAGCGCCACCTGTTGACAACAGGATATGTCAGGCTTTACACTAACTCAAACATACCATGTTCAATCTGCACCAAACTTCATATGTTTGATAAAAGTATTGGTCTGAAGACATCTACATGTTAATGTTCAGTTATTGACATAGCGCCACCAACTGGAAGCAGGTTTGGCACATTTAAATGACTTTAACATATCCCTCTATATTTGCAGTTTTAAATGCATATTGCTTAATATTCCCTGTCTTTCTGAAGCCACCGGTTGGCGGTGAGCTGGGTGCGAGGTCCCTTCCATCGCTGCTTGCAGCTTTAATTTTGTATTATTATTATTATTATTATTTAATTAAATGATTCCATTTGAATTAAATGATACTCTAAATAAGAAACAGCAGGTGGAATATATGTCAGCAGGTGGAAGTAAATGTCTTTATAAGTCATTAATTCGAACGTATAAAATCAACAAATCTGAAATAAATCTGAAAGTTTCCACTCATAAATGAAGGACTGGTACTAGAGCACAAATGCAACATGGAACAAGCATGTCCCCTCTCTCTCTCTCTCTCTTTCTCTCACACACACACACATTTTTTTATTTTGGCACATAAAATGCACAGAACATGAATGCATAACAATATGAAGGGTAGACATAACACACAGAGAGAGAGATTTCTGCAAATGTATGTAACATAATATGCAAAAGCAGACAATTCAAAAGACATCAGAATCAGCTTTATTCGCCAAGTGTGCGCAAACACACAAGAAATGTGTTGTGTTTTTTAAGAAGCTCTTGGTACATACAAGGCATACATACATACATGCATACCTATCTGACACGAAAACAAGAAACATTTAAAGAGGCTTAACAATAAATAATAATAATAATAATGTGTATGAAACTGGAACAGAATATTTATGTAAAGATGTGTGCATAATTTACTCTATACATACAGCTGTATAGAAATATGCATATGTATTTACATAGTACTTGAGAGACAGGCAATATGTAATGAATTACAGGCATTAATTACAGAACGCAGGTAATAATTCCTGTGTTAGCTGTTTAGGCTGGAGATGGCATGGGGGGGGGGAAATGTTTTTATGCCTGGATGTTCTAGTGCACAGAGATCTGTATCATCTGCCTGAGGGGAAAAGTGCAATATATATATACAGGTGCTGGTCATATAATTTGAATATCATCAAAAAGTTGATTTATTTCACTAATTCCATTCAAAAAGTGAACCACTATTTCCATTCAAAAAGTGTATAATGTATACATTCATTCCACACAGACTGATATATTTCAAGTGTTTATTTCTTTTAATTTTGATGATTATAACTGACAACTAATGAAAACCCCAAATTCAGTATCTTAGAAAATTTGAATATTACTTAAGACCAATACAAAGAAAGGATTTTTAGAAATCTTGGCCAACTGAAAAGTATGAACATGAAAAGTATGAGCATGTACAGCACTCAATACTTAGTTGGGGCTCCTTTTGCCTGAATTACTGCAGCAATGCGGCGTGGCATGGAATCGATCAGTCTGTGGCACTGCTTAGGTGTTATGAGAGCCCAGGTTGCTCTGATAGTGGCCTTCAGCTCTTCTGCATTGTTGGGTCTGGCATATCGCATCTTCCTCTTCACAATACGCCATAGATTTTCTATGGGGTTAAGGTCAGGCGAGTTTGCTGGCCAATTAAGAACAGGGATACCATGGTCCTTAAACCAGGTACTGGTAGCTTTGGCACTGTGTGCAGGTGCCAAGGCCTGTTGGAAAATGAAATCTGCATCTCCATAAAGTTGGTCAGCAGCAGGAAGCATGAAGTGAAAATGTACTTTCATCAGAGAACATAACTTTGGACCACTCAGCAGCAGTCCAGTCCTTCTTGTCTTTAGCCCAGGCGAGACGCTTCTGACGCTGTCTGTTGTTCAAGAGTGACTTGACACAAGGAATGCGACAGCTGAAACCCATGTCTTGCATACGTCTGTGCGTAGTGGTTCTTAAACCACTGACTCCAGCTGCAGTCCACTCTTTGTAAATCTTCCCCACATTTTTGAATGGGTTTTGTTTCACAATCCTCTCCAGGGTGCAGTTATCCCTATTGCTTGTACACTTTTTTCTACCACATCTTTTCCTTCCCTTCGCCTCTCTATTAATGTGTTTGGACACAGAGCTCTGTGAACAGCCAGCCTCTTTTGCAATGACCTTTTGTGTCTTGCCCTCCTTGTGCAAGGTGTCAATGGTCGTCTTTTGGACAACTGTCAAGTCAGCAGTCTTCCCATTGATTGTGTAGCCTACAGAACTAGACTGAGAGACCATTTAAAGGCCTTTGCAGGTGTTTTGAGTTAATTAGCTGATTAGAGTGTGGCACCATGTGTCTTCAATATTGAACCTTTTTATATCCTTGAAATAACTTAAGTGTAAAGTCCACTTGAGGTGTGATTAAGGGTTAAAATATCACACAAATCTAACCTTTCATTTAACTAAAACAATTGAAAATGGGGGAAAATCTCATTATGAAATAAATGTTTTGTTTTTCTCAAATACACGTTAGACACAATTATTGGTACTCCTAGAAATTATTATGAGTAAAATATCTCTGAATAATATTCCCATTCATATTCAAAATGTTGAGCACTTCAGGGGGGGTTAGGCAGTAGGCAATAATATGAATAATTATTAATTCGCAAAAAAAAAAAAAATGTTACATTCAACCTTTAAACTGCATTTCCAATAGGCTAGAAATTCCAGTCACATCCAAGCTTTAGCGTGTCGAGCATTTACAGTAGGCTTACAAAACTAGTCAGAACGTTATGTAAAGAGATCGAAATGAAGGGAAAAAACTAGTATAAAATATAATAATAGGCTAATAATGATGATGATGATGAATAGGCTACATACGATCAGTTAATTGACAGTTAACGATCAGTTAACTTTTATTTTATTTAGTTTAAATAGTGTGCACTGTTTTATTTTATGTACTTTATGTAACATTAGCCTATTCATGATAAACTTGAATGCTGTGTACATCCGTGCCATTGCCTACAGTCCGGGAGCCTATGGTCAATATAATAATTAATTATGTAATCATTTCTATAATAATTCAAAATAAAATAATTAATCCATCTCTGATAATCCCGGGTTGCTAAGGTCAAGTAGGTTTGTTTATGCATTAAACGAGAAATGGATGTTGTTCCCTCAACATAGCGAGGCCACGACATGAGGATACCTTTACCGTTATTGTTCATATTTCGATTTGTTGTTAAATCAAACTTCAGTCATTCAAATAAATAAATATTCCAAGCCCAGAGTCAATTATTCAAAAATAACTGTTTTGATCTGATCATATATAGCCTAAACAAGTCATGGGTCTGAGTGCAGTTATTGGATAGCACTATATTGTGGACAGATTGGAGATTAATCCTAATAAACATGCTGCTACAATTAAACCCATTACATTAAATACATTTAAAACGGTGTATTTCAATTCAGCCGCATGCAGATTCTCGTTTATGTCAGACTGAGCAGCGCGAAAAAATCGCACAGCTCAGGCCTACCATGTATCTATTATAACGGAAAACGTATCGTTTTTATGACATATGTCGTTATTACGAGAAAAATATGTCGTTATAATGAGAAAAGATGTCGTTATTACGAGAAAAATATGTCGTTTTAACGAGAAAAGATCTCGTTATTACGAGACAAGATGTCGTTTTTGCGAGAAAAGATCTCATTATTACGAGAAAATATGTTGTTTTAACGAGAAAACATGTATTTCATAATGATATTTCCTCCCTTTCTAAATATGTTTTCTCCAATGAAAGGTTAGATTTTTGTGATTAAAAAAAGATCAAAAGGATTAACAATGCAGATTAATTTTCACAACCTTCTTTGATCACATTTACCAAGGGAGCCAATAATTCTGACCACGACTGTATCTATATATATATATTATATATATATACAGGAGGCTAACAAGCTGAACAAGATAAGATACAAACTGACTACAAATACCACAGGAGACAGGAAGTGACATAAAAGTCTAAGACAAGTCAACGAGTTCCACAAAGAACCTTCAACATCAATGAAATGTTTCCATTGCACAAAAGGTTCTTAAAGGTCATTGGATGCCCATTTTACACAAGTTGATATGATTCTTTAGGGTCTTTGTGAAAAGTCTATCACATACTTTCATTCAAATTTCTCAATGGTAGTGTAAAATGAAACACAAACAAGAAAGAGTTGATTTGTGAGGAGAGCAATCACATTTATTTTCTAAAACCACAATACAATTGAACACCTCAAAATTGCAAGCAAGAAATAGATAAATAAAAATAATAATGATAAAAAAGTCAAAGTCTTCTTGCACTGAATGTGGGTCATTCAATTGGAGTGGCAAATGAGAGGCAGAATAAAAAAAAAATGCTTGTTTGTTTTTTCGAATAAAATATATTGCCATGCATTTAAAATTAGTTTAATATGCAATATCCATTAAAATGAAAGGTTAAGAGCATTTTGAGTTTTAAATAATTTCAATCAAACACTGGTAACAAAGCCACTTATGTCTTATGTAATTTTGAAGTAACACCACAGATGTAATATAACACCACAGCCTTTATATTGCAAGTTACTATACAGGCTCTGTGGCGTTACCAGAAAAGACAGTAACACCACAGACAAACCAGCCTAAATCCAGACTTTTCTAAAATGGAGGCTGCCATCATGATGATTTCAAGATCAGCGGACATTTTGGAAATATTAATAAGTATGCATTTATCAAAATTTTGATTGAAATAGGTGAGATCTGCAAGTTATCTACATAACACCACAGACACTAAGTGTAACACAAGAAATTGTCAGAAATTTAGCTAATTTTAAGAAAAAGTTATAAGAAAGAATGTACTCCCCATAAACTCCTCAGATCAACCAGCACCTGCTGTGACCTTTACACACAGGAAGTAGTTCAGATAGTTTTCTCCCTTTTTTAAAGGGGTGACATCCATTGTTGTAACACCACATACATGAATTTGGGGGACACAACTTTTTTCATAATATGACAAAATATGTATTTTTTAAAACAATTTAATAGCATTGCACATGTTAAATAAAATCTATATTCACAATATAAACACTTTATTTGTGTTAAAACAAATGTATATTGTTGCAATTACAGTCCGCGATACCTCTCTAAGGTATGGCGGGAACATCCATATTTTGTTACAAATGCAATCTCTAAAACTTAATTAAATGTGTATTTTAAAATAAAAATTGTAACTATTAACAGTGCACTAATTGTGTACAGAATACACAAATTGTGTACAGAATATCCCTACAGAATACAAACATTTTATGATTTATTGGTTTTTAAAGTTTATTTAAACTGTTGTAAAGTAGAGGGACACCACTTGCCACCACAAATGAAGAATGACCCATATGCAGGTTTCGGCCTCATTTCCAGCTGCAGTCATCTAAAACACCTGTGATTTATAACTACTTGCTGAGGAGCTCACATTCACGTAAAGTAGCCTTTTGATAAGTTTGGGTGAGTTATGCTGAGTTTACACTGCACGATTTTAACCCTGATTTTAACTCGGCGACAGGTTTTGCGAAATCTCAGACAAATGCTTGAAATCGGAGTCAAATTGGTGCTCGTTCACACAAGTGACAATCACACAATGTGAATTATGAAAGACGCAATCTGAGAGATGTGAACACACCAGCAACTGAATGCTAACCCAGATAGACATACAGTGCGAAAACAACGGTGATGCAGTGACTTTGAAATCAGTGCAGCGTGAACTTGGCATAAAGGCATAATGCACAAGAAAAAGTACTTTCAGTGCCCTATAGTAGGCAGTATCACATCTTTTGTAGCAGAAATAAATTGCTGCAGAAAAGTTATGTGCCAGGCGAAATGTAATGTGTAACTGCAACACTCATTTCAAATGTAGTGGAGTAAAGAGTACACATACATATATTGCAAAAAATTAGTGAAGTAGGGAGTAAAAGTTACTAATATCTTTGATACTCAGTAAAACAACAATGTGTCCAAAAAGATTCTCAAGTACAGTAATTAGTTACATTCACTTCAATACTTTACACCTCTGAACTGTCTACATGTTTTAAGTAACTGATCAATTACCTAAAAAAGTGTTGTTTTTTATTTTATCAAATGGTCTTGAGGATAATGAATGAATGAATGAACAATACCTTGTCACTCTTCACTCATGATTTGAAATGAACACAAAACAGTTACCCAGAAGGATGCCCTTATTCAGTGGTGGTCAGTAACGAAGTACAACTACTTCGTTACTGTACTTAAGTACATTTTTCAAGTATCTGTACTTTACTGGAGTAGTTTTATTTTGAGTAACTTTTACTTTTACTTCACTACATTCCAAAGCATAAGATCGTACTTTTTACTTCACTACATTTCATAAAACATATCGTTACTCACGTGATACATCACGTGCTCCGAGACGCAGAAGCGGTGTATGATTCATGAACAAACTGATTCTTTTCAATGAACCTGTTCAATCGGTTCGCAAATCGCCACAACCGATTCATTGACGAATTGCAATGATCCGATTGCAGCTGTTCTCGAGTCGAAAACTCACTGATTCAAATGATCCGTTTAGAGCGAGTCTTCTTCAGTGAACTGAACTCACAAGTAAAGAACCAGGAGATCTTGTGAGCGCGCGCTACTGATGCTGTGAAAAGTACGTTACTAATGTCGAATTTTAGGATTCATTATTGTAACTGAAAATAATATTTAGGTCAAAACTGTCAGTTGTTTGTGAACTAAATCTGCTGTAAAGGGTGATCTAATTAAGCCCACTGAAATGCTTGACTGCAGACAGATCAACATCAGTGTCTCTAACGTTATGTTTTAGGTTAAAAACAAAACATTAAAATAACACCGATTAAATAAAATAACTGATGCTCGTGTAACGGATGTATACCAGTAAGGGCTATGTGTAAACCTCACTCCCCTCACCTCAAAAAGAGGCGCTCTAGCGACTGATGCAAGAGGCTGTAGCCTTTGGCGTTCCTTGTTAGAGCGCCCGCCTCCCGCACCAGAATCCCGGGTTCGCGACCCGCTCGGAGCAAGAACGAGTTAGGATGGTGTGGACTCGGGGGAGATACACACGTTCATATTCCCCGCTGCTGTAACGTTAGCAGTTTTTTTTTAATGCTATGCATTTAGACCTATGTGACGTCTGTTTTTATATTGTTTATCAACAGTATACATTTTTATATTGTTTAGATCAACTAGCCGAGTAGACAGATATGAATGTTTATTCATAACCATACTGAAAATAAGTAAATATCATTAGCTGATGCTAACTGTCTAGCTAACAAGCTTGCTGGTGCTAAGTTGAGGAAATTTTTTGATATAAAGTCCAAATATCTTTATTCAGCCACCTAGATAGATTCCATCTGAGGGAAAAAGAAAGGATGTGATGTTCAGAACATAGTAACTACAGTAATTATCAGAGTGGGAAGTGATGATGCCCTCTGGGGGCATTGGGCCAGGGGTGTTTTTGCACCACAGACAAGGTTTGAGAAGAAAAAAAAATCATTATGAAAATATAATTAGATTTTCCTTAAAATGTTCTTCCTAATTTCAGGCCTAATTCTAATGTCATATATAACTGACGTTCTGCAAAACAACAAGTTCTAAAACACTGTTTTCTTACTGGTGAAGATTAGATGGTGAAATCTGTTTTCTCTCAGGTACATGGCAGTGTAAGCTTCACAGTGAACATTACTACATCACTCTCATCAACGTAGTCCATATCAACAAAATATATATCTTGACTCTATATAGTGGTTATTTTGGGAAAAACCCAGGTATTTTGGACAGTATGATTATAAAAATATGTGCTAATATAAAATTAAATAAAGTAGTCTATATAAAATTGCAAAATAAATCTGTCTATCAGTACTTTTTTACTTAAGTACATAAAAAATTGAGTACTTTTGTACTTTCACTCGAGTAAAATTGAAAAAGCAGTACTTTTACTTTTACTGGAGTAATATTTTATTATACGTATCTGTACTTTTACTCAAGTACTTGATCTGTGTACTTTGACCACCACTGCCCTTATTTCTCAAGTATCTTATTCCCTACTATAAATGAA
Organism: Schizopygopsis pylzovi; assembly: GCA_027422435.1. Taxonomy (NCBI): domain Eukaryota; kingdom Metazoa; phylum Chordata; class Actinopteri; order Cypriniformes; family Cyprinidae; genus Schizopygopsis; species Schizopygopsis pylzovi. Next base: position 517 of record JAPDDL010000619.1, on the reverse strand, counting down.
TACCACACTGGGTCATACAGTAAATTTAGCTGAGTTTGTCATAAAGAAAAAGATATGTGGATTACTCTAAATATCTTCCTGTATCTATCATGTAACTATATCTCTGCTACTTTTATCTCAGACACTTGTCAGATCCAAGGATGCTTCAAGTTGAATGGGATTTACCAGGTTGGAGACTTCATCATTGGAGGCCTGTTTGAGGTTCAGCACCTCAAAGTCTTCCCAGAACTTACCTTCAGAACTGCGCCAGAACTGCCCCTGTGTGAAGAGTGAGTTTGGATTGAATGAGAACTGCTGTGCTTAAGAAAGTGTATGAAAGAAAAGTAAAATGAGATTTAAAGAAAATAATGAAAAAGAACAATGACATGACTGCTGATTGTGATTTGTTCACAATATTTTTTTCTAAATGTTCACCGTGACTTATATATTGTTATTCAACTCTACTAATATATGAGAATAGAAACTGCATCATTACAACTTTGTGCTGAAATTATATACAGCATATAAAACTCAAATA
>JAPDDL010000551.1:0-47047 GCA_027422435.1 Schizopygopsis pylzovi | reverse complement strand
ACAAAAGACAGTAAATCAATTTGTAACCTGTTTTTAATTATTGCAGTTTTTTCTGAGGAACTTTTTTAAACCACTGGCAATGTTTAAAAAGAGTCTCTTTAATAGTCCAGGTGATACAGGTGCATCTCGATAAATTAGAATGTTGTGGAAAAGTTCATTTATTTTAGTAATTCAACTCAAATTGTGAAACTTGTGTATTAAATAAATTCAATGCACACGGACTGAAGTAGTTTAAGTCTTTGGTTCTTTTAATTGTGATGATTTTAGCTCACATTTAACAAAAAAACACCAATTCACAAATTAGAATATGATGACATGCCAATCAGCTAATCAACTCAAAAAACCTGCAAAGGTTTCCTGAGCCTTCAAAATGGTCTCTCAGTTTGGTTCACTATAGGCTACACAATCATGGGGAAGACTGCTGATCTGACAGTTTTCCAGAAGACAATCATTGACACCCTTCTCAAGGAGGGTAAGCCACAAACATTCATTGCCAAAGAAGCTGGCTGTTAACAGAGTGCTGTATCCAAGCATGTTAACAGAAAGTTGAGTGGAAGGGAAAAGTGTGGAAGAAAAAGATGCACAACCAACCGAGAGATGAGCCTTATGAGGATTGTCAAGCAAAATCGATTCATGAATGGAATGGACTGAGGCTGGGGTCAAGGCATCAAGAGCCACCACACAGACGTGTCAAGGAATTTGGCTACAGTTGTCGTCAGAGGCGTCTTACCTGGGCTAAGGAGAAGAACTGGACTGTTGCCCAGTGGTCCAAAGTCCTCTTTTCAGATGAGAACAAGTTTCGTATTTCATTTGGAAACCAAGGTCCTAGAGTCTTGGAGGAAGGGTGGAGAAGCTCATAGCCCAAGTTGCGTGAAGTTCACAGTCTGTGATGATTTGGGGTGCAATGCCATCTGCTCGTGTTGGTTTATTGTGTTTTTTGAAAACCAACGTCACTGCACCCATTTACCAAGGAATTTTGGAGCACTTCATGCTTTCTTCTGCTGACCAGCTTTTTAAATATGCTGATTTCATTTTCCAGCAGGATTTGGCACCTGGCCACACTGCCAAAAGCACCAAAAGTTGGTTAAATGACCATGGTGTTGGTGTGCTTGACTGGCCAGCAAACTCACCAGACATGAACCAGACCTCACCAGACCTTGTCAAAGAGGAAAATGAGAAATAAGATACCAAAAAATGCAGATGAGCTGAAGGCTACTGTCAAAGAAACCTGGGCTTCCATACCACCTCAGCAGTGCACAAACTGATCACCTCCATGCCATGCCGAATTGAGGCAGTAATTAAAGCAAAAGGAGCCCCTACCAAGTATTGAGTACATATACATTAAATTAACCTACTTTCCAGAAGGCCAACAATTCACTAAAAATGTTTTTTTTATTGGTCTTGAAGTATTCTAATTTGTAGAGATAGTGAATTGGTTGGTTTTTGTTAAATGTGAGCCAAAATCATCACAATTAAAAGAACCAAATACTTAAGTCTGTGTGCATTGAATAAATTTAATACACAAGTTTCACAATTTGAGTTGAATTACTGAAATTAACTTTTCCATGACATTCTAATTTATTGAGATGCACCTGTATGTGCAAAATTTGAGGTGATTATGTTCACTTTTACATAAAAGCATTAAACTTGGCACAATTGTACTGGTTAGGGCCCTGAACATTTTCAGAAATGGAGCCATCACAAAAACACCTCGTGGTTGCCATTTTACTTTACACCATAACCAAATTATATATTTTGTGTCATATCTCCTGAACCAAACGTGATAACACAGAAAAGGTGTCTACCCCTATGTTTTGATGGTCAAGGATTACAACGATACCATATACAACATACAATAAACTATTCAGGTGAAGAGTTAATGGTGAAATCAGCAATGTGAGAAAGAAATCACAGCATTCAAAGTCCATATTATGGCTATTATTTTTTTTTTTTTTGATTAACTAATATTTTATTCAGTAGTACAAATAAAAGATTGTTTTAATTAATGATTAATTCGTTACATTTATGTAGCACTTTTCTGTGTACTAAAAGCACTTAACATGGAAAGGGGGGGGGGTCTCCTCAACCAGCACCAATGTGCAGCACCTACCTGGATGATGCAACAGCAGCCAAATTGCGCCAGAATGCCCAGCTTAACTAATATTTTATTCAATAGTACAATAAAAGATTGTTTTCAAGAATACATTCATATATTTCATATATATATATATAAAAAAAAAAAATCTCACGTTTATTTTTCCTTACCTCTCATGCAGAGTCAGATAGACGATAGTATGTTTCCAATACATGCTTGTTTTCTCTCAACAATGCTTTAACATCAAATGCAGACGCCAACACAATCTTGCTAAACTGTCTCCTATCTGCACTTTTTCTGCTGCATCTCTGTCATTTTCTGTGGGTCTCTGGAATTGTCAAGTCAGCTGTCAACAGACTTAATTTCGGCCATTGCTTCTCAGTCTACTCTTAGTATCTTGGACTTGACTGAGACCTGGATTTATCCAGAAGAATCCGCAACCCCTGCTGTTCTATCTAACAACTTCCCTTTCTCTCTCTAACCTAAAAAGTTGCCCCATGTATTATCATATTTACTGTATTTTTGCTGGACAGTCTTTTGGGTGGCTCACCGATGTACTAGATTTCTCTAATACAAAAAAATAAGGCTTGACCAAAATTTTTGTTGGGAGAAGTATTTATTTAAGATGGTAATGTTAGCAGTTCTTATAGCAAAAAGCAATGTTAGCATGTCTTCCTTCAAACAATCTTAACCCTTGTATGAATCCTAGCTTCTCCCAAAGTTCTGTCTGTGGGATATAATTTTATAACTGAAGAAAAAAGGGCTACAAACAACAGATACTGTAAGGACCTCTCACTGGAGTCTGCAATCTACAAGACGCTCCTAAGGAATGCTATAAATGTGGTCCATTCCATTAGAATGAGGCATCATCGCTCTCTGGAACCTGGAATGCCAAATGGTCCATTCCATTAGAATGACAGTTGCATTATTTATTTCACAGAATGACCAACTGAACATTAACCAATCAGGTTTCAGAAGTGGCCATTCAACTGCTTTACTGTTGGTCATTATAACCCTGCAGATTGCGAAAGCTGATTCCAAATCATCAGTTCACTTTTGACACTGTGAATCATCTGATCCTCCTGTCTACCATTGCCAGATCTGCAATCCACTGGTTTGAATCCTATCTCACAGGTAGGTCTTTCAGGGTTTCCTTGGGAGGAGAGGTATCCAAAGAATATCAACTGTTCACAAGACATCTCCTGCGGCTCCTGGCAAAGACTTCTCGTTTTCCCTGGCACTCCGACTCTACAGCATGTCATCATCCTGCTTGGTTCATAAAAAACATTCTTTGGTGACCAGCTGAGCTTCAAGGACCATAAAGACAGCTCAATCATGCTGGTTTGCATTGAACATCAGGCGGATCAGGCCCTTCCAAAAAGAGCATGCTGCACAACTTCTTGCCCAGGCCCTTGTCATTTCTAGGCTGGACTATTGCTATGCTCTTCTGGCTGAACTTCCATCATGCGCAATCAAGCTTCCACAAATTATTCAGAATACAGTTGCATACGACTGGTCTTCAACGAGTCCAAAAGGGACTGGGACTGGGACCTGAACTGCACTTGCATTAAATCTCCTATGTGAGGTAGACAAAACACATTTATTAAAATTTGTATTCATGTGAATAGATTAAATACAGAAAGCAAAGAGCGCTCACTTTAATGTAATCACTACAGCTGTCAATCAGTGGCAGTGTGATTTGCTACATTACTCAGCGTGTACTGGACTGAGTCTAAATAATCTTGGTTATTGGACCCACAACCTACCCGTCCTTGTCACTGTCCAGCCCATACCACACCGTACACATATATATTCCACCCGTTACATCAAATATTAGTGATTCACCTGCGTGTACCTGCCCACCTGCAGGACTCTGGCTTCCGGCATGTGGACAGCATAATAGACAACTCTGGCCCCAGAGAGTGATTGTAAATTAAGTTTACATGAAATATTTTTGGAAATTTCATTCTGCATCTTCTGAGATTTCATTGTAATAGCATGTGTTTCCTTCTCATAAAGTCACTGAATTAACCATCAACTGTTCACCTGATTCCATTGCCATCTGCGTGTGATGTTAGAACATTGTTGAGAGAGAACAAGTATGTATTGGAAACACTACTGCCTACCTGCCTGAGAGTCAAGGAAAAATACACTTACTTGAGATGGTTTTCTCTGAAATATATGATAGCTCTCATTACAAAGACATGTTTTAGTCTCAGAAATAAAAACATTTTCTCTCTGTAATGTTTGTGGCTGATAGCATGTTTCTGGAGTAGCACATTGCCACAGAGAGAGGGATTTCCTAAGTTGATCGACTTCACTGAACTTCCCCACAATTTGTTGATATGCAAATTAGTTTTTTTCATGGCATTGCAGATGTGTTTATTAATTTTCTATGGCGGAAATAGTACGTAGTAATTCCAGGTTTGTTGATCACATTTTAGGGAAACCAATATATACAGTCATTTATCAACCATTGAATTATTTAAAATCGAATGCATGCCATGCTTACATCATGCATGCCTTAGATGTGCATACATGTTTCATTAAATTACCAGTCTGGTGATTGTTTTATTTTTTTTTTTCACTTAGAAATTAAGAATGTTGCAATTTACATCTTTCTCTGTATGTGCCTTAGGTACCTGTCATGACTGGCGTTTGCGATGCGATGCTGTGAATCTGTATTACACTCTGTTTGGGCTGACTCGACCCTCCTGTCTACCACTACCTGAGTTGGGTCTTGTGCTTAACCTGAAGGAGAAGAAAGCAGTTCTCAACCCCACCATCAAATCTGAGCAGGGCCCTGGAGGCCCAGAGATGCCCACAGCCAGCACTGTAAACGTCCCACTTAAATTCCTAAAGTCCTATTACAATTTATTTATATATTTTTTTTCATTTTTATTGTTGCTTAAATTTTTTTTTAAAGTAAAATGGAGATGAAAATTGGAGAAAATTGCCTTTAAAGTTGTCCAAAGGAAGTCCTAAGCAATGCATATTACTAATAACAAAGTATGTTTTGATTTGTTTACAGTAGGACATTTACAAAATATGTTTATGGAACATGATCTTTACTTTATATCCTAATTATTTTTGGCATAAAAAGAAAAATCTAATTTTGACCCATACAATGTATTGTTAGCTATTGCATACCTATGCAACTTAATTTGTGACCCTGGACCACAAAAACTGTCTTAAGCGTGGCCATTGTTGGTTAAATGCTAATGTTAAATTAAAATCATTGAATTTAATTCATGGTGTTAGCTGGTTTAAAAGAATCTCATACCAGAATGCTTAAAGATTAATACAGTACTACTCCCTGCAAGCACTGTAATTAAAAAAATGTGCCATCTGCTTTATAAACATAATTTCTTTTTTCTCTCATTAATCATTCTCAGCTGGAGGAGGAGCATGTTGTCATGGAGCCAGCATTGAGTGGTGTGGCCATGGCCCCACAAGGTTTAAAGAGGAAGGCAGAGACTCCATTAGGTTCATCCCCTGAACCCGGACAAGTTATGCAAGAGGAGCCCAGTGCTAAAACATCTGTTAAAAGCAAAGTGAGCAATTGGCTTTGACATTTATTTTACCTTTCTACTAGATAGTCCCATTGAGATCCAGTGATCTCTTTTACAAGTTAAAGACCTGGTCTTACGGTAGCAGTAGCTGCCTTACAAATATCATAATTAAGATACAACATATAGAACGCATATTAAATACAGAGGTCTTTTACAAAAAACAATCGCATACTCCTCCACATTCCTTATGGTGAATTAAATGTATCAATAGATATAAATGTTCTATTAAATACAAATGTTAAATAACATGGTTATAATTAGATGTTACGGTACTGTAAAAAAAAGGAAACAAAAATTTGAAATGTGTATTTAGTGCCAAAAGTTCTAAAGACAACAATTCACGGTGTAGTTATATAATCTCCACAGACTGGAGAAAATGACTTTATCTTATAATGTTGTAGTGTACTGTAATGTTTTTTAACTTCTGTCAGTTTCCCACCCAGGAGGAGGAAGATATTGATATGGACACAGTTCATGACAGCCAAGCGTTCATCTACCACCACCTGAACATTTTGGAGAGACCCTCAACTCCAGGCATGATGCACATACTTCACCATTTCTACACAAACTATCAACCACATAGCAGAAACAGAAAAAAAATTCTGAAACCTACATCTGGATTAACCTGTCTTATCTCAGTCTATCGACATCAGGACATTGCTTCAACTTTTCTCTCTCATTTTTACAGGTAAAGAACCATCTTCAGTGGAGCAAGCCATGTTGTCCATGCCAGGAACACCCATGCCTACACTGAGCAAAGAGAGCACATCCTCTAAACATGGAGATCACCACCACCATCATCATCATGAGCACAAGAAGAAGAAGAAGAAGCACAAACACAAACATAAACACAAACACAAGCATGAGAGTAAAGACAAAGATAAAGATAGAGACTCTCACGCCTTTAGTAACAGCCCTGCTAGTGGCCGCTCCATTTGTTCTCCGTCTCTGTCTGACTGATAATGGTATCAGCCAGCAAGAGTAGTCTGAACTAACAGTTTAAGCATTTAAGCAACTGTTTTAAGCATTTCTGATGTTTTTGTTCTGTTTATTGTTTTAAAATGATTCAGTGCTGTAAAGACATTGCCATAGCACCCAATGTGTAAAATGTCACAAAATTAAAAGTTAATTGGATTTTTACATTTAAATAATTGATTAAAGAGTTTGTACAGTACACAAGAAAATGATTTTTCTGCAATATCATCTGACCACACGTAAAGCTGCCTGTTTTGTGGCCTCTTAACAGCAAAGGCACACAGATTCACATACTCTTACCATTCTGGTTGCTTCCTGCCACTGAATCTCAAGATAAATGTCTACATTCCCGAATTACTTTAATGAGGGAACATTTCACACTGTGGGCTCTATGGTTAACTTGGCTTGAGCGATCTTTTAAATAGGTGTTTCATTTGCAACTTTAAATTGTGAAGTGTCAGTTGAATATATGGTATAGTATCTGGTACTTTTTTTTTTTAACTGAATATTACTGTTCCTTTGAAAATATACTAATTTGAGCCATAAATATTTTTTTCCTACTTCACCTTTTGCGTTTGTTGTCTCCATTGTAGAAATTTTACTAGGAAGTTATTTTTCACTGATGTTTTGTTTGCATAAATACATTCTGTTTATGCTTTTTATCATTGTTTTGTTACCACAAAACTTTTTTCCTAGTGTATGTTCGTGAGTTTAAGCTTCAGTTTCCAAACTAGAACTCAATTTAGATGAATACGTAAAAATGTCATCGTTCTTTATTTCTCAGACAAACATGCTTGCGCATATGTATGCTTGTGTTATGGGGCAATCTGTATAGTGAACACCAGAAAATAAATACAGATGATCAAATTTACATAGTATTTTTTGCTGTAAGCTTATTGAAATTAGTGTTGGTCATGCACATTAGGAGTACCCTGTTATTACAGTTTTTCTCAATTGTTTACACACATTTTCTGAAAGCATGCCTCATATTCTCAGAACTCTACACACAAATCCAAAAAAAACACACAATGGGCAAAACCCCTCAATTCTCCTGCAAAATGAAACTTTATATTCAAAACAATGTTATTTCTTCTCAAAATGGGATTTTGTTTTCAAATGACACACAAACCATCATATGTATAGACATTTATAAGAACCAGCTGAACACTGATGTGCTCAATGTAAAACACTATGATGAATGTAAAACACCTTCTCCATTCATCATAATGACTTAGGCCTTTTTTTGGTTCAGTGTTACACTTACTACAGACAGTACAAACATAAGTGTGTTGTAAAATATTTGAGAATATTGTTTTTATACTCTAAAATAAAAAAATTATTTTATTTTTCCCGCAAAAACAATGTACACAGTGTACATTCCATTCCCAACCACATACACTACATACAAAACAACAGAAGAATTTACTGTATACAGTGTTGAGAGTATGCATCAATTGTGGGACTCACTTGCACATAGTTATATCGCAATTCTTTGACTTTCTGAATTGCGTTCAAATGGCACCCTGTAGACCTGCTTCATCCTGAGATGATTCGGTCCAGTGTTGATAAGCTTACCCTATCAATATTTTGAAACATGTCATTGTTTTCTATAATTTTTCTTTGTATTTGCCTTAATGTTATGGCGATGTTTTCTAGGACCATGTTCATGATTTCAGTTTCCTGTTCAGGAGACAGAACATGTTCCCGACCACCTTGTGTTGGTAATCTTTCAGTTCTGCCAAACAAATAGTAAAATACTGTAAATACAAAGTAGGTATACATTTCCTAAATACTTGAAGCATATTTTACAGTATTTTTACAGTCCTACAGAACAGTCCACATGCAATACTGTACTACTGTACTCATTGAGTACTGTATTGATATGCAGTACTGCAATTTTCTAGTGAGAGTAGATTTCTTACCTATTCTAATTTCGGAAAGTCCGGATGATGGATGCTACAGTATAACTACTCAAATGTGACTGTACTCTTTGCCCAGCCTCCCTCATTGTTAGATCATGGTTGACCACATGATCAACCAAAGTGGCTCGGATCTCATCAGAGATTACGGTCCTTGGCCTTCCTCGTCCTCATCCTCCCCGTCCTCCTCCTCTTACTCTCACTCCTCTGGCTCTGCCTCCGTTTCCAATGTTGGCATCCATTGCTCCAAAACATAAGAGCTCACCTGTGGCCTTTTATGCTAAAGCTCTGATTGCTAATTGTAAAACTGTGTGACGGGTGTTTGCCCTTGTGATGAGTCAGTGTGCATATTTGAATGGCAGTGTGTTCCTTGTGAAAACAAGATATTTTCTGCATGAAAATTGTGCCAAAAGCAGAGAATTGTGTGTAGTGTTTTGAAAAAAGTGTGTTTTAGAACTGCAATTTGTGTGTAAAGCAGGATCTGTGCTTGTAGTTTAGCAGAATTGGTTCAGGGGGTTGGTGAATGAGTTACATGTTGTGGTCATTGTGTCTCAAGTACCAGAATTTGTGTGTAAACAATTGAGAAAAACTGTAAAGGGATAGTTCATCAAAAAATTGATATTCTGTTGTCATTTACTTGCCCTCAAGTTGTGCCAAACCTGTATCAATTTCTTTCTTCTGTTGAACAAGATATTTGAGAAAATATGCATAACCAAACAGTTGTGGGTCCCCACTGATTTCCATAGTAAAAAATACTAATCTATAGAAGTCAGTGGGAGGTCCAGTTTGATTACCCATGTCCTTCAAAATCTTCTATTTTGTGTTCAACAGAAAAAAGAAACTCGTGCAGACATGAGGGTGTTACAATTTTCATTTTAGGTGTACTATTCCTTTAAGAACAAAAGTCAAAATATAATACTGACTTATTTTTCTAGATAGTCTGAATGTTGTTTCTTCCCTTTCATTTTGATTAGGTTTTAGTGGACTCTGGTCTCTGTACAAAAATCAGTTACCACGTTTTGGTTCTTTGTGGAGTTTCATAATGTTTGTCAAAACACATTAGTATGAATAACCCAGACGTACACACTATACCTTTGACTTCCATCTGTTGTGTTGTGATCTACTTTGATTGTTTGGGGTCCTATACACCACTATGACTTAGTTTTACTATTAAGTACAATCCTCCATTTCAAATCTAAACAGACAACTGATACTGCTACACAGGGCCGGGGTTTGCAGGTTGTACCAGTGGGCCCTGTTTGAAATTGTTTAATTCATGTTCATTCTATTTATTTGTGCTATTTACACAATGTTTAAGTTTTTTCTAGTTTGTAGGTGTCCAGGTAGAAACCGAATAATTAAATATAAAATAGCACTGCATCCACTGTAAAAATTAAATATACAATCAAACCAAAATGTATTCAGACACCTTCAGTATTTCTCACATCACATTTGCTATAGTTTAGAAAATGGTAATAAAATATGACAAGAACTCTGAGTTAACTGTATCAGAACAAATTTGATAATGTCAGATAACTTTGATAGAAAGGTATGTAATGGATTATAACCAAAAATTCAGACAACTGTTAGTATAACAATATTTACACAACTATCGTTACTTGTTGACCAGTTACCAAGCAATGCTTAATTTTGTTCAGTCTGTGGTGTAAAAAGGCGCATTATTGCGCATTGGCAATTAAATAAATCACACTTAAACAAAACATGCTCAGTTTTGTGTCTGAATAATTTTGGTCCCAATTTTTGTATCAATTTTACTGGTAGTCCACTGTATGAAGATATTTTTTTAGTATATGTCACCGTTTACTGTATTTTGCTATACTCACATAAATGAACTTTGCCCTGCATCGATTAGTAAAAAAATATATATAAAAAATTTGATCTGGTGTCTGAATAATTTTTGGTTTGACTGGATTAATACAATTTTCTTGGCTGTGACGGTGGTTGGATAATGCTCATGTGTGCAAAAGTTAATATAAGATATAATATGAAAGAAATTAATACAGATATAAATAGCCTAGATAATCCAGGGCTGCCACCTCAAGCAGTGTTAGGAGTCAGAAGTAGCCGTTTCTGAGTGACAGGGTTGGCGTTCCTTGCGCGAGAGCAGTCGCCACAAACCGCACACACGCTAAAATAAACTTTTCTTCCTACACTGATAATGATTTAAAAACAGCGAGGGGAAAAGTAAGAAAACAGGAGAAATTCACAACAATCAGTCTCAGCAACGCTCAACACGCACTCAGCTCCTCCACAAACTGCAGAGAGAGAGAGAGAGAGAGTGTGTGTGTGTGTGTGTGTGTGTGTGTGTGTGTGTGTGTGTGTGTGTGTGTGTGTGTGTGAGAGAGAGAGAGAGAAAGAGAGAGCGAGAGAGTGTGTGTGTGTGAGAGAGAGAGAGAGAGAGAGTGTGTGTGTGTGTGTGTGTGTGTGTGTGTGTGTGTGAGAGAGAAAGAGAGAGCGAGAGAGTGTGTGTGTGTGAGAGAGAGAGAGTGTGTGTGTGTGTGTGTGTGTGTGTGTGTGTGTGTGTGTGTGTGTGTCTGTGAGAGAGAGAGAGACAGAGTGTGTGTGTGTGTGTGTGTGTGCGTGCGTGCGTGCGTGTGTGAGAAAGAGAGAGAGACAGAGTGTGTGTGTGTGTGTGTGTGTGTGTGTGAGAGAGAGAGAGAGAGAATTTTAGAATTTTGAAAAAACTATTTACAATTTAATCAAGTGACAATACAAACACTGATTAAAATATAAAAATGGTTTTTAAACAATGTAATAATTTAGAAATGATAAATTGATCATTCATAAAGTATGAAAATAGAATTATCAAACATTATATATATATGCTCAAGATCAAAACATTTATAGCTGTATTTATAAACTGCTTACCAATGACTATTAATGTTGGGACAATGCTTTATAGAGGATGAACTGACTATTTACTAATTCTTACCTAATTATTCATAGTACAGTTATTAAAATTTAAGCTATCACTGATAATAGATAAAAGGTGAAGACTGTAATACTAAGGATGAACACCAGATGGAGGCATAACCTTAATCCTGATGAGCTACATCAGAGGTTCTCAATTCCAGTTCTCCACCCCCCCATATACTAATAAAATATAATACATATAATCAGTTGAAATGTTCTGTACTGTCAGTATACTTTTAAATAATTATTGTTGAAGTGCCTATAGAGCATTGAAATAATTTTTACAAATATTTAAAGGAAAAATCATTACAACTTTTATGTTTCCTAAAATGTCTCACTGATAGTATATGAAATCGTTTAAGTCTGACCCTTTACAGCTCAGTTCAATTAAACATAATAAGAAACATATAAAGAAAATAAGTTCATATGTATCTTATTGGTAATATAGTTTTATATAATTGTTTCACAAATGCTTATAGACAATTACATTTTTTAATGATTATGTATCATAAAATTGTTGGCAACAATTTACAATAAGGCTATTAAAATATTTGTCAAAAATTGTTATAGATCATAAAAAGTGTTAGCAGAAATTTACATTAAGTTCTCTCTGGTTAACATTAATTAATGCATTAATTAACATGAACTAAAAAGGAACATTATATTTTTAATTATTTATATAATCAGATAGTTGTCTAAATGTCAATCAAATACTTTTTCAATACACGAATATCAAGGAAGGGAGTTTATTTCATTATTTACAGGGTATCTGCGGAATTTATTTTAATCAATTTAAGGCAATTTATGACCGATTTTAATCGGCGCACAGGTCAAATCAACACCGTATGAGTGGGGGGGGGGGTTGGACAATGTCTATAGTCTCATATTAAGCCATAAATGACATGATTTACAGTTCAGATACAGGTTTTCACAAAAACAACAATCTTAGGTTTAAAGGCATTTCAGCCTTTAAAGCAAGCAGCTTTATTATATTAAACATAAAAAACAGCGTAGATTTGGAATTATACTAGAGTTTGATTTTCTTAAATAAATCAGCTCTCCAGTTTGGAGCTAGATAATGTTAAATATTTTTTATTAGGGAATTCAAAAAACAAACAAACAAAAAACATTATTACATTAACGTGCTCGTTTAGTTTGCCTAAATCAGTTCAGGACTGTTTTGATTATCGCGACAGGTATTTTAAGAGAGGTTTTTTATTAAAAACCCTTTATCCCAGTAGTTCTGTGTGTGATCACAGGAGGGCGCCAGAGTTCAGCTAAAAACAATCAAACACAGAAAACAGCCGTGACAACAGCATTTGAGAAACAATAAAGTGTTTTTCATTGGTTTTTCCAATTAAAAAATCATTGATTTTTCATCTTTTTTTTAATTTTTTTATTTGGTAGTCTGAGGTGATGTGGAAGGATTTAAAGAGGGGCGTGAACAAACAGTTTAAGAACCTCAAAAACAAAACATCTTATCACTTTATTTTGTTCCTTATGACTTACACGCCACATGTTAGGCAGAATGATCCATCGTCAGTCAGTCTTGTGAAGAGAAGCTGATTTTATATTGAATATAACACTGCTATATAACACTAATGGTGATTCTCTGGCCAGTGTGTGTGAGGAGGGTTGTGATAGTTTTAGTGCAGTGGCATGTGCTAAAGCTACGGAGGGATCTGTAGCGGTGGTTTATCTTCAGCAGTCAGTGAGTATCTTCAGTGTTAGTGATGCTCAGGTCATCTGCTATTATCAGACATGAGTCGCCTCTCGCTCAAGACATCTTGGAGCTGAGGACTTAAGTTCAGAGAGATATCACACTTGCTGCATGAGGGCTGTGATCAGTGTTGATTTCAGTAACTCTTTTGTTGATTGACTAACTTCACTGTAGTCCCATTTGCTTTATTAAAAAGTCACAGTGTTAAAGATGCTTGAATAAAATAATCATACCACTTTATTTACGAGGAATCTGCTTAAGTCTTGACATATCGACTAGGGCTAGGAATCTTCAGGCATTTCACAATCTGATTCCAAAACGATTCTTGATCTACATGTTATTCTTTAATCTATACCATTTTTCTGCAGATATCAGCATGATAACACATGTAATAATCATTTTAGTTCAGTAAAGCAATAAGTGCCATAATATTGCTTGTTTTTGCTCAGTTTTGCCAACGAAAATACACTGTAGAAAATGATATGATGAAAAAGTCACGACAACTTATTTTTTAAAGTTACTTTAACTCATACTAATTATTTAAGCAATTTCAACTTTTTTTATAATGTATACTAGATTTAACTTGATTTTTAAGTCAGTCATTAAAGCCAATTTAATTAAATGAACGCGCTATACAAATAATATTGAATTGAATATTGAATTTCATGTACAAATTTGACACTTGTGCATTAATCATATGTTAATTATGTATACTGTGTGAGGGTTGACTTCCTCTGAGGTCCTCTGAGTTTAATATCAGAGTACTAACTAACTAAATTGCGGAGGAATTTCAGATGAACCACTCATGAATGAACTTGAAGCTGTTCGCTGGGCTGGCGCAAAGAAGCAGCATTTTCAACTTGTTGTGGATGAGGTGAGTGAATACTTGCGTTGTGTAACATGATTTTGGGGAGATTATATTTCATTCTAGCAGAGCAGAGTATTAGTTATGTTCTGTCATAGTTTTCCGAAGTTTCTTTAACGTTACCTTTCAAGTTTTACACTTAATACGGTGGCCACTCTGCCGAGCTGCATTAGTGCTGCAGTTGTAATGTAACAAGTCCCATTTGACACAAATTTGTTTCTCCACCTGTTAAACAAAGTACAATTTGGCGATTTGAGCGATTATAGGTGTATTTTATCGTTAAGGTCCATATTGGTTGGCTTTGCTGATCAGGCTCGGCATTTTCGCACCCGCAAGTTTATCCTAATTTTGGTCAGTCAGGCCTGGCCTCGTGCGAGTTGGTATTCATTACGTTACGGAGTAAAGTAAGCGTATTTTTAATAGGGATGCACCATATGAAAAATTTTAACCGATAACCGATAATTAAGCCCTTCTCATGGCCTATACCGATAACCAATAAGTTAATATTTTTATATTATAATTTTCATATAATCTGCAATTTGTGTACCCAGGAGAATACAAAAACTCTAAGATGCACTGATGAAACTGACATTTAGTAGCTCTGGCCTAATTATAACAGCAAACATAAGTCCTGACTCTTAAAATGTGTTTATTTTTTGTGTAAGGCACCACAATACTTAGTAACAGAAATGGTTTAACAGAACTATGCTTTATCTGCAGTTAACAACTCATTAACAGCAAAGTATTGCAAGTATTTCATGCATAAAGAAATGCATCTATTCAACCTTTTTAGTGCCCGAATATGAGGAAGTTATATCTAGGGACTTTAAGCAACAGCTGCGAATGGAACGGCTACGTTGACCGGAAGTAAGCTGTTACACCGCTTTAGCCGAGAACATAAAAATCATTAAGCAACTGTAAACAAGAGGATGCAACGCGGCATTTGGTAATTTATTTAAATACAAATAATAGATTATGAGGAGCATGTTTAGGCAATAATCACATTGTTCTCTTCACATATATTTAGTCTCAGTGCTACCTCAGGTGCTGTTGCTAACAGCAGACATATATTTGTACAAACAAAATCAATCGTTAAAATAAGCTTAAGTTTAAAACATAATCAACACAGATTAAATTAAAGAATAAGACGTAGGAATGCCGTTACCGTTCCAACAGTGGAGGCTGCTTAAAGTCCCTTAATACAGCTTCGCCGCGATGACGACCTTTCAAGTTAGGTGTGGGCAATATGGCAAAAATATAATATCAAGTTTTTTTATTTTTATAAATTTCACGATTTTATTACAATTCTTTGTCATGTTGCTTTTACTAATTTTGTCTGAGCAGTACAGCCAAACTAATTCCGCTATTATAAAGACAAAGCATTTCAAGATAACTATAATAAAGAATGGTGGATAATTAGGCCAAAGTGGGCGAAGATAAAAATCGTTGTCATTATTTTATATTTGTTGTTAAAAATAAGAACAAAGACACACATTACAAATAAAACAAACAGTGCTTTATTTTCTGGTACAATGGTCATATTTAGCAGGAACATTCAAGAAATTGAATTAACAAATATAAAAATAAAACACTATACGTAGATTGATTCCTATTAAAGCAACTGATTTTTTTGTTGTTGACAAGAGTAGGGAGTTATTTTCTCTCTTTTGTTTTGTTGTTTTAACATTAAGAATAAAAAATCTGTCATCTGTCTGTAGATTCTGCCATAGTGTTTTATATTTATACCATCATTTACTCAAAGTTAGTTTTAAACCTGAATGAGTTTCTTTCTTCTGCAGAACATGCTATTTTAAAGAAAGTGGAAAACCAAACAGCCCACAGCTGGTCCACAGCAACTTCCATAGTTTTTTTTTCCTACTATCAAAGACAATGTGGACCAGCCACTGTTTGGTTACCCACGTTCTTCAAATTATCTTCTTTTGTGTCCAGCACTAGAAAGAAATTAATACAGGTTTGGGAGTAAATAATGACCGAAATTACATTTTTGGTGAGCTATCACTTTAATGACAGTCGGCTGCATGTTTAGTACTGTCCCTTTAAGAGCTGCACGCATCTAATATACAGGCACGCTTCCGTTTCTCTCTCTCTACTGTTTACTTTAATGTTAGACATAACCAACTGAGTCTATGTTAGATTAATTTCCGCATAAATTAATGCAAGGCCACATAGATGAAGGGTGATGCTTTTAAGATCACTGAATACACATGATTCCTGGCTATATGTGGAGGAAGGGTTATTTTCTGAACATTCTTTGTCTGTCATGCTATGTTTTCTATACTTTATTTGGTCATTTGGTGAACCCCCTGGACATATGATTTCAGCTCTTAAAAAATTTGGTTTCGGTAATGACTTCATTAAGACTATTAAAACGTTATACTTTCAATGGTGTTCAATCAAACTGCGTGCTGGCACCTCACCCAGATTTAATCTTAATGGTGGTATCAGACAGGGGTGCCCTATTTCTCCTTACCTGTTCTTACTTTGTTCACAACTACTTGCTGATTCTATTAAACAGAGTACTTTAAGAGGAATTACAGTTGCAGATAACATAATCACCCTTAGCCAATTAGCAAATGATACCACCCTTTTTTTTAAAGATGGGACCCAAGGCTATTGATATTATCCATAAATTCTCTAAAAGCTTCAGGTCTTCATTTGAATATAAGTGATAATTAATGTCTCTTAAGCAGTGCGATTTACCATCAATTTTTGGTTTTCCTATAAGAAATGAAGTCACATATTTAGGTATAAAGATTGTAAAGGATGAAGAGAGAAGATGTGAGCTAAATTTCTCCCTTGTTATTGATAAGACGAAGAAAACGTTAAATCATTGGTTACTATGAGACTTATCTTTGAGGGGGAGAGTAATGATTACAAAAGCAGAGGGCATCTCAAGGCTCACATATACAGCTCTTTCTCTAGCAGTCAGCTTTTCAATTTTTTATGGAAAAACAAAACCCATTATATTAAGAACTCTGTGATTATGAACATAACTGAAAATGGAGGTTTAGACTTTTTAGATTTTACCACTCTTAATTATACTTTTAAAATAAACTGGATCAAATAATAAAAAAAAACAACAACTAGTATATGGAACTTTATTCCTTGTTGTATTTTTTCACAGGTTGGAGGTCTTAATTTTCTTTTGCTTTGTAACTACAACATTTCAAAACTACCATTAAAGTTATCCAGTTTTCACAAACAAACGCTTCTCTCCTGGAACTTAATTTATACACATAATTTCTCACATAATAGATGTGTTATTTGGAATAATAAGCATATATTATATAAATCTAAAACACCGTTTTTTGAAAACTGATTCTCTAATGATATAGTTTTGATGAGCCAACTATTCAACCAAGAAGGCAAGGCAAGGCAAGTTTATTTATATAGCACATTTCATACACAGTGGTAATTCAAAGTGCTTCACATAAAAAGTGAAATAATCATTCACAGCAATAAAAACAAGGAGTTAAAAATAATAAAACAAGGAATTTTAAAATGATATAGAAATTGATTTAAAATGAAATTTAAAACAGTTAAATAGTATAGGATTATACATAAAATAATGCAGTCAGTTCGGACGTAGCACAGTGCTCATTCAATAAATGCACAGCTAAATAGATGAGTTTTGAGTCTGGATTTAAATGTGGCTAATGTTTTAGCACATTTGATCTCTTCTGGAAGCTGGTTCCAGCTGCGGGCGGCATAATAGCTAAAAGCGGACTCCCCTTGTTTTGTGTGAACCCTTGGTATTTCTAACTGACTCGATCCTAATGATCTGATTGGTCTGTTAGGTTTATATTCAGTGAGCATATCTGCCATATATTTAGGTCCTAGACTATTGAGTGACTTATAAACGAGTAAAAGTACTTTAAAATCAATCCTAAATGTAACTGGAAGCCAGTGTAAGGACCTGAGGACTGGTGTGATGTGCTCAGATTTTCTGGTTCTAGTCAGAATCCTGGCAGCAGCGTTCTGGATGAGCTGCAGCTGTCTAATGGTCTTCTTTGGAAGGCCGGTGAGGAGACCATTACAATAATCCACCCTGCTGGTGATAAAGGCATGAACAAGTTTCTCCAAGTCTTGACTGGAAACAAAACATCTAATTCTTGCAATGTTTTTGAGATGATAGTATGCTGATTTAGTTACTGCTTTGACATGACTACTAAAGCTAAGGTCTGTCTCCAGAATCACCCCAAGATTTCTGACTTGATTTTTAGTTGTTTGACCCCTAGAGTCAAGGTATGCATTCACCTTGAGAACTTCATCTTTGTTTCCAAATGCAATGACTTCAGTTTTCTCCTTGTTTAACTGAAGAAAGTTTTGGCACATCCAACTGTTAATTTCATCAATGCATTGGCAGAGGGAGTCAATGGGGCTATAATCATTTGGAGATAAGGCTAGGTAGATCTGAGTATCATCAGCATAGCTGTGGTAGGCAATTTGGTTCTTCCTCATTATCTGACTTAGTGGGAGCATATACAGGCTAAACAAGAGCGGTGCAAGTAGGTATTCTGTTAACTTAATCTGAATTTTTGTCTAAATTTAAAATCCCTATCACTCCTAAAAATATGCCGTTGTTATGGATGCTGTCCCCTCTGGATTAAAAATGCTTTATAAAAATACATGTCCCCAATCTTCTATACAGTCTTTAGATCTTGTTGACACCGCTGTTGGTCAAGTTTGTTTTTCTTCCTCTGTTAAACACAATAATCGACAGGTTCAGGCTCTTTTTCAAAAGGATGTTGTCTTTAGACCTCCTATTGTAACTTTCTGGAATAGCCGTGTTGATGGTTTGATATGGCATAACATCTGGAAATTTAATCACAAATAAAGTAAAATACATTTCTTTCAAACTCATTTACAAATATTACCCCAGTAACTATTTCCTTGTAAATAGATTTAACTGTAATATCGATACACATATATTTTGTGGTCTACATACAGAAACGTTTTTTCATTTATTTTGAAGTTGTCCTTACTCGGCAAATTTTTGGTCAGACTGTTTTTGCTCATTTGTTAGAGATCATATCATGCCCAGCTTTCAACTTTGTTTTGAAAATGTTTTATTAGTTTTTTCCACTTACGACATGTCATTCCATAAGGAATATTATTTGACTAATTTATTACTTTTGAATTAATTACTTTAGAATCGCCCCTTCTGGGAAGCAAGCCAACTAGTATTTATTTCAATACTGAAACAAAAGGTGGGTACACGTGTCTCTGTCTTGATCGGGGGTGAAAGAGGAAGAAATGAAGATGACACAAATAACGTTAGTTTATGTACAACCTGGAAATATTTATTTATCGATCGGTGCTAAAACATCATCTGTATGGAACATCGTTGTGAACAGAACATGATTGGTCTACGTTACCGGAAAATATTGAAACAGACTCCATGTGTTCCAGGGATTCATCTCCTTCAACCATCATCATACACACAGGTGACTCTCGCAGCCTCGCACCAACTGGAGAGGGAGGGGCAGTGTGACTCATGCGCTCTTCAGTGCACACAACTGAGGGAGTCCTGAAATTTCAGAATTTGACAACATAAAAAAACTGTGCAAAAAACTGAAACGAAAAATTTGAAAACCGTGACTTTTCCAAACCGTGGTATACCTTGAAACCGGTTATCGTCCCATGCCAAATTTGAACTTTTCTTAAGAAATTCCCCTCAGACATACATTCATATGAACTCCTACCCTTAATTAAATCGCGATTCGTTTAGCATCTCAACCGATTCGAATCGTCACATGTTTGAATCGATTTTCAACCGGCTCGCAGTTAATCCTTACATCCCTAGTCGTCAGAAAGCAAAACCACTTCCACACCTCTGATTTGACTGGTCAAAAACAATCTAACCTGCCGCTTCAGCAGCCGTTGCTGTTTAAAATGTGTGTTGTGATTTGTGTAACGTCTCAATTTACTTGAATCATCACATATTTGCATCGGTTTTCAACCAAGTACAAACTTTAAACCCGAGGTGTCCACACTCTGTCCTGGAGAGCTGGTGTCCTGCAGAGTTAGCTACAACTTGCCGCAACTCACCTGCCTTGGGTGCCCAGTAAGACCTTAGTTAACTAATTCAGATGTGTTTAGTTAAGGATGGAGCTAAAATCTGCAGGACAGTGACCCTCAGAGCAGGTTTGTAAACCACTGCTTTAAACCATCACTTTTTTGTTATGCAAAATATTGAATGCATTTTTGAATCAAAGTATTTGTGTATATTGAAGTTTATCAGTGTATAGAGCATATAGAATAACCAACTGTTAGACATTTTTACTTGACATTTTCTGATTTACAGACTCATAGTGGGACACTTGATATACACTCAAGAAGGGCATGCAAGCTGGCCTCCTAATACGAAGACTACGATGGTGCACTGCAGGACACCTTTCTACTTTGAAATTATAAAAAAGGACTGTAATGGACATGTTTTTTTCCAAGCTTGTCTCAGTGGTTGGTTCCAATTAGGTATGAGTATATTTTCAACTTATACCTTGTTTCTTGGCAGTTTTTTGTTACTTTTGTGCCCTTGTTGTATACATATACTGCCATTCACACATTAGCATGCACAAGCAGGTTGTGTACTGTTTTAATAGTAAAAACATGTTTGTAAACTGCAAGAAAATAAATTAGTTTCAAAGAAATATAATTTTTTTCTTTTTTATCTGTGTTTATAAAGTTTACATTATCATTACTTGAAAATTAATGCAAAACCTTTTTAAACTTAATTTAATAAGTTGAAACAGAAAATATTGGAAAGTGAAATGGGTGAAAACTTTTTACAGTTTAGTTCCAAAGATCACAGCACTGTTTGCGTCTCTGAGCAATGGACGGTGTTTACTTATTGAATGAATCAGCTTTTTAAACGAATCAGTGATTCACT
Source organism: Schizopygopsis pylzovi (assembly GCA_027422435.1). NCBI lineage: Eukaryota > Metazoa > Chordata > Actinopteri > Cypriniformes > Cyprinidae > Schizopygopsis > Schizopygopsis pylzovi. The sequence continues at coordinate 26,054 of JAPDDL010000551.1, read as the reverse complement.
CATTAACACAGTCAAATGCTTTGTTTCTGAATGAATCAGTCATGTTTGTTGCTGACGCATGTTTTGAGTTTGAGCTCTGTCAAGTCAATTATTTATCGTCTATTTTCTATCTTAAAGTCTAATTTTATACACCATCATTTTTGTTTCTATAACGTGTTAATATATCCCCGATCGCATTCTGCAACAAAAACAATCAGAGCGCCTTGTTATCGCAAGTTTTATTTTGATTTCCAGAGTCCGCTTTTATTATATACATACATATATTACATAGCCAGCGCGGGTGCCGCTAACACAGCTAATACTCTACTCACATACACACACATACATTTACCATTGTTTCACTTTTACTTACTTTAATGGTGGATTTGTGTCTACCTTTGAGTGCAGGTGTGGACACGGTCGAGCTGCATTCGGTGCAGCTGGAGCTGGAGGCCGTGGGGAGACAGATCCACGAGCTGCTTGGGAAGCAGGCCCAGCTGAGGAAACGGAAAGCAACACTGGAAACATCCCGGGCTGACGCTCACAAGTCTGGGGTAAGTATGCAGCGTGCTGCTAACACTCCCACCACCTCTACTCCGTGTGTTTCTCTGCACAGGCCCAGTGCACCCGGGACACAATCTTCCCAGATGTCCTTCACTCTGGCGCCGGGAAACCCAGGACCCTGAATATCTTTTGAAAATCATATTTCCCATGTTACAAAAACAGCATTCTTCCATCTTAGAAACATTGCCAAGCTACAGAACATGCTAACTGTTTCTGATGAAGACAAGTTAGTTCATGCATTCATGACCTCTAGACTGGACTATTGTAATGCACTGCTAGGTGGTTGTCCTGCATCTTCAATAAACAAGCTACAGATAGTACAAAATGCTGCGGCTAGAGTCCTCACAAGGTCAAGAAAATATGATCATATTACTCCAATTTTACAGTCTCTGCACTGGCTACCTATTAAGTTCCGTATCAGTTACAAATTGTTATTACAATAAATAGAAATATTATTACTTGCCTATAAGGCCCTAAATTATTTAGCTCCTGCGTACTTAACTAATCTTCTATCACACTACAATCCAACCCGCTCCCTAAGGTCGCAAAACTCTGGACTCTTGGTCTTGGATCCTGGGTGCAGCAGCGGAAGATGCGATCCAGGCCCCGGTCAACGACTTCTCCCCCTCCGGTCTTCGAGATCTCCTCCCGTAACAACTGAATGGTTGTTGTCATGGTGTAAAGTTCAGAAACTGCTCTTTGTTGATAATTGGAATCTTTTCTGGGAGCGTCCTAGGCTTTTCCGTGCTGATGGCCTGCACCCCAGCAGAGTCGGTGCGGAACTCCTGTCGGACAACATCTCCAGGACGCTACGCTCCATCTGACTAGTAAGTCAATTCTCAAATAACTGTTATGATGACATTTGTTCTACCCACTTCAATGATAGTACGTGCAGTGTCCAATCTATACAGACCTGTGTCTGTTTCCCGAATAGTGAGGTCAAAATATAAATTTAATGCAGGATCTAGAAAAAATCTGATCGTGAATAAACAAGAAAAATGCTAAATAAATGAACAAAAAATATTTTTAAAGCTTTGGCTCATAAACATCCGGTCACTCACACCCAAAGCAGTTATTTTTAATGAAATGATCACAGATAATAGTTTTGATGTACTCTGTCTGACTGAAACCTGGCTTAAAACTAATTATTATTTTGGCCTAAATGAATCTACTCCACTAAGCTACTGTTATAAGCATGAGCCTCATCAGACTGGTCGTGGCGGCGGTGCCGCAACAATATATAGTGATATTCTCAATGTTACTCAGAAAAAAGGATACAGATTTAACACATTCGAAATACTTATGCTTAATGTTACACTGATATGCAAAAGAAATCTGTCCTATCTCTTGCTCTGGCTACTGTGTATAGACCACCAGGGCCATATACAGATTTTCTAAAATAATTTGCAGATTTCCTCTCAGACCTATTGGTTAATGTTGATAAAGCACTAATTGTAGGAGATTTTAACATTCACGTTGATAATACAAATGATGCGTTAGGACTTGCGTTTACTGACCTAATAAACTCTTTTGGTGCCAAGCTAAATATCACTGGGACCACGCATCGTTTTAATCATACGCTAGATTTAATAATATAACATGGAATTTATCTTACTAATATAGATATCGTACCTCAAATTGATGATGTTACTGACCATTTCCTTGCATCGTGCATGCTGCATATTAATGATTTTAACTATATGGCTCTGTGTTATCATCAAGGCAGAACTATTGTTCCAGCCACTAAAGACAGATTCACCAATAACCTGCCTGAATTATCTCAACTGCTCTATGTACCCATAACTACAGATGAACTAGACAAAATTACTAGCAACATGGGAACTATCTTCTCTAACACGTTAGAAGCTGTTGCCCCCACCAAATTAAAAAAGGTTAGAGAAAAACTTGCTGCGTCATGGTACAACAGTTATATCCATTCTCTCAAGAAAGAAACTTGTAATCTTCAGCGCAAATGAAGAAAAACTAATTTGGAAGTCTTTAGAATTGCGTGAAAAACAGTAAGTCCAGCTATAGACAGGCTCTAAAAGCTGCCAGGACCAAGCATATCCGCAAACTAATAGAGATTAACCAAAACAATCCAAGGTTTTTATTTAGCAGTGGCTAGATTAACAAATAAACAGATGTCACACGATCTAAATATTCCCTCACAGTTTAATAGTAATGACTATATGAATTTCTTTACTGAAAAAATAGATAACATCAAAAATACAGTAACAAATATAGATTCTACAGTGTCTAGTACTTCAACTTCATTCATCACACCCAAAGAAAAACTGCATTGTTTTACAACTATAGGACAGGATGAGCTAAATAAACTTATCACTGCATCTAAACCAACAACATGTTTATTAGATCCTGTACACACTAAATTATTGAAAGAGTTGTTACCTGTAGCAGAAGAACCACTTCTCAATATTATTCAATCCTCGTTATCTTTAGGTCACGTCCCAAAACCATTCAAGCTGGAGGTTATTAAGCCTCTTATTAAGAAACCAAAACTAGATCCTTGTGAACTGGCAAATTACAGGCCCATTTCAAATCTTCCGTTTACATCAATTTTTTTTGAAAAAGTTGTCTGCTCAATTGTGCTCCTTCTTGCAAAAACATTATATCTATGAAGGATTTCAGTCAGGTTTTAGGCCCCGCCATAGCACAGAAACTGCACTTGTTAAAATTACAAATGACTTGCTTCTTGCGTCAGACCAAGGCTGCATCTCGTTGCTAGTTTTACTTGATCTTAGTGCTGCATTCGACACTATAGATCATGACATAGTCATAGATCGATTGCGAAACTATACAGGTATTCAAGGGCAGGTTTTAAGATGGTTTAGATCCTACCTGTCCGATCGCTACCACTTTGTTTATTTAAATGGGGAGTCATCTCAATTATCACCAGTAAAGTATGGAGTACCACAAGGATCTGTCCTAGGTCCGCTGCTATTTTCATTATACATGTTGCCCCTTGGTAATATTATTAGAAAATACGGGATTAGTTTCCATTGTTATGCTGATGACACTCAACTATATATCTCAACAAGACCAGATGAAACTTCTAAACTAAGCTAACGGAGTGTGTTAAAAATATAAAAGATTGGATGATCAATAATTTACTCTGCAATAGCCTTCCTGATAACGTTCGGGGTTCAGACACACTGTCTCTGTTTAAATCTAGATTAAAGACACATCTCTTTAGCCAAGCATTCATATAATGCATCTCACAATCTTGTACTGCTGGTATATCTGATCAAGCGCACATTATTATGCTTTAGCTTGGGTTGAACAGATAATTTAATCCAGGGTTGTTCCTGGATGGAACAACTGCTACACTAATTGTCTTTATTTGTTTCTCTGTTCCTGCCATGTAAGGAATTACGCAAGCTTCACTCTGGATCCAACCCTTAAATGATCTGAGATGACCGAACACTTGAGAAGAGATGATGTCAACCCCTCGGAAGACCTCAGAGGAAGCCAACCATCAGCGATGATACCGAATTAAACAAATTTTCCCATAAATTAATTATATTGAGTTTCTACAATATAAATCTATTTTGGAAACTTAATTTCCTGGGAAGTTGCTTTGCAACGATTGTATCGTAAAAAGTGCTATACAAATAATCTGGAATTTAATTGAATTGAATCAGTCTTTTGAAAGGAAGCGGTTGAATCTCAATGACTCACTCATTAACAGTCACTTGCTGTCACCTGGTGGTTTTAATTTCACATTTCGACTATTTTTTTCATGTTTTAAATTATTTCAAATATCAGAATTCAACGTTTTATGTTCAAAACAAAACATTAGGCCTATTTATGCATCTGTAACTGCAGTTTAAATGCATCCATGTCCCCTCCGAGATACACAAACAGTGTAAATGCATCTAAATGCTATTTCAGTATTAGTATTAATTTTCTTATGTTGAAATGAAATACTCTAAGTACCAGGTGAAGTGCTTCTTATTCATACCCAAAAATACAAAATGGAAGAAAGAGTTAAAACTGAACACAATCTTGCTACTCAAGCTGTGTGAACAATTTTTATTTATATTTATTTGCATAAATACATTTATTTCTTTTCCATTTTGCATTTACTTGTACTTTTACTTTCCATACTTATACGTTTAAGATAAAACAAAAAATACATTTTGTACTTAAGAACAATAAATATCAGATACTTTAAAAATTATACTCAAGTAATATTCTAAACGATGACTTCAACTTCTACCAGTCATTTTCTGGTAAGATATCTGTTCTTTTACTTGAGTATGGCTTTGTACTTTATACACCACTGCTCATTTGGATCTCATGTAAGAAACTCATTCATGTGGAGGACAAAAGAATTTGGCAAAATGGGGAATTAATATTAAAATGTGTCATGGGACTCTTACTGGATCAGTTATAGATTTCTTGTCTTTATCAGAAGGAAGATGGATATTGATTGTGATACAAATAGATGGGTCATATTTTATTTTAGTTAATATATTTAGTTTTAATAAACCTGATAGAATGATTCTCTTATGCTATTGCTTGTTCTTGATAAACAGCGAAGGTTATCTTCTGCCAGTTGCGTTCAGTCCTCAGCCTTCGTCGCATACCCAGGCCGTCTGAGAGAATGAGTTCACGGGCTAATTAATAGAAACATGATTATAAGTTGATACCTTATCATTTGAGATGTGACATAAAGCTTAATAAAGGAGCTTCCGGGAGAGCAGATTCTCCACAGCTTTGGCACCTCCAAAGTTGCTATGACTCGTCAGTATTTTTGTGCGTTCTCGGTGGCTGTATCTGAAATCGCCACCTATACCCTCAAATAGAGCACTATTTGAGGCAACAGCCATTTAAAGCGGTGTTCGAAACCATAGTGGATGTTCTCAAGTGCACTCATTCATTCCCAAAATGCACTGCAAAAACGAGTGTACAACCGATGTACACTTAATGGCTTGAGAATCCCATAAGGCACTGTGAGAGTTGTGCGCCAAATTAATTCCCTCGTCTTGCCAGAAGATGGTGCCCGCAGCTGAATCATTCATTTATTTTAGAAGCGCTAGTCTACGGCATAATGCAACACAGGTAAAAATTAATTGTAAATTGACTATTAGGGTTTATACATAATTTCCGTGAGAGAGTTCAAGATAAATCCTTTAATCTTACTACTGGAGCTGCCCGTTTCAAATAATTATTAAACAGCAAGCAAACTATGCAAAAGTGGCAATCCTTCCGATTCACTCCTTCAAGTGAACTGAATGAGTGGACTAATTATAGGGAATGAGGGTATAGGGGGCAATTTCGGATACAGCAAATGATTTGCTGGCCTGCGCGTGATTTCATGCTCAAGGTAAAAGCTCGCCCAAGTGGAAAAATGCGCTGTTGCTACTAGATCTCGATTACAGAAAATTACATTGTGTTTGATGCAAAACTAACTCGATGAAATCATATGAAAAAACAAACAGACATCATAACTGTATATTTTCATGCTTTCTCAAGCAAAGCAAATTTTGAAAGTCGACTAAAAACATATCGGCCATAGACAATGTTGAAGACGTTATTGTCAACATGCCTAAGTGTAAATCAAAAAAAGTTTATAAAAATGTATATAAAATTCGAAATAATAACAAAGATCAGGAAAAAATAGGAAACAATACCTTTGTTTTCCGTACTTGTGTCGTTTATAGTTAAAGTCCTTCTGTGATTTTATTGTTGTTTGCAATGTTAAAGATATTAAGATATTATATAATAAAGATATTATTATGTATTCATTTATTTATTGGGATTTTGTATGGTCTATTATTGTCATCCAGGTGGGAGTTAATCTTAGCACTCAGTATTCACCTTATTTGTCATGGCAACAACGGTGCCGCCATTACGTTCGTTTTGTCATCTTACTTCCGGCTGAGAGGGTAGCCACAGTTCTACAGCTGTAACGGTACATAACAGAACGCCATTATGTCAAGTGTTATATGCTCAGTTAGGGGCTGCCATAACAATTGGACTAAGAGAAGAGAACAATTGCACCAACGATGTTACGAACACAAAGTGAAGCGGTCAGAGTGTTGTGGTGCACTTTACAATTTACACCCACCACCTAAAGAAGAGGGGCACCTGAGGCGATGGCTGAAGGCGCTAAATTTGAAGTGCCCACCCAAGCGCCCTTATGTGTGTTCGTACCATTTCATGGATGGGAAGCCGACTGACGAACACCCTTACCCTGAGAAATGGCTCGGCTATGATGTTCCGGTAAAGAGGTCACGCCGGGTGCTGAAACGGTTGTCAGATTCAGGTAAGCAGACCTTAACTTAGCTAGCTAACGTTAGATTTTTGAAGTCCTTTCAATAAATACATTTAAGATCAGTAACGAACAGTTCAAGTAAAACAAATTTAGCATGATAACCATTGCCACCTATTTATTCATATTTAAGATTGTACAAGATATTATGGTACATTACAATAGTTTACATTATTCCTGTAAGTGAGAGATTGCAGATGATAGCAGGCCAGCTACATCTCTCATTCAGATTTTGATACTTTTAACACTAGTTGGAGAATGAGTATACTGTTTTGTTTTTTATGCATCTCTCTCTCTCTCTCTCTCACACACTCACACTCACACACAGTTTCATGTATGGGTGCCATCATATATTAATTATCATGTTGTATTTTAATTACTAATGTAAAAAATATGTTTATGGTTATATTATTTCCACAGATGTATCAATGACCACAAGTGATGCAGTGGACACGTGTGAGGGTGATCACATCCATATGCCCCTGAACTGTGATGTAGAAACACAATGGGAGGGTCCATCTGTCTCTGACCACAACTACAGTTCAAAGTCACAACTCAACCTGAAGCCACCTACATCTGATATGGGAACACAATGCATTGTGCCGGCGCCATTGTACATAACTTTGCTGAGAAAAAACAACCTTTGTCAGCTTTACACTGGGTTGACATTGGATGCATTTCATTCGGTTGCCGAGCACCTTACCAGGTCCAGTACATACTCCAACAGCTTCCAGCTACACATTTGGGATCAGCTCCTAATGACTCTGATGAAGCTGCGTCTTAATTTATTGCAGGGTGATCTTGCTGAAAGGTTTGGTGTTTCTCAGTCCATTGTAAGCAAGGTGATTTCATGTTGGATTGACATCATGGAAGAAAACATGAGGGATTACATACCATGGCTTCCCAGGGAGACAATCCAGGCAACAATGCCTCAGTGTTTCAGAGAACATTTCCCAAATACAACATGTGTGATCGACTGTTCAGAGACACCCCTTCAAAAGCCACGCAACCTTGACTCAAGAGGCGAGTCCTACAGCCATTACTACGGCCAAAACACCATTAAATACCTGGTCTCTATTGCACCATGTGGACTGATCATGTTCATCTCACCAGCGTATGGAGGAAGGTGCAGTGACAAATTCATAACTGCAAATTCAGGGTTCCTGGAATATCTTCGTCCAGGCGATGAAGTAATGGCAGACAGAGGCTTCACCATAACCGATCTCCTCTATGAAAGGAAGGTAAAACTTGTCATTCCAGCATTCACCAAGAGAGGCATGCAACTCTCTGAAGAAGATACCACCAACACTAGGCGCATTGCCAATGTACGTGTCCATGTTGAGCGGGTCATATGCCGACTGAAAAACTTCAAAATCCTTTCTCAAACAGTTCCAATTAACCTCACCCCTAAAATTGATAAAATTTTGAGAATTTGTGCAGTCCTGTGTAACCTTCGCAGCGACATCATTTCTGATGTAGAGGATGAATAAGTGTTGATTTGTAGGTGCATTCCACGACTGTCGATACATTTTGCTGTGGTTTTTCTTTTACTAATCAGGGTATTAATGTACATAGTTATTTTTATAAACCTTTACAATGTGATCAGACGTTACCTGCTGTGAATAAAAACATTTAATCTTAATTGTATCTTTAATCTCTGATTTGAAAGGATAAGTCATGTCAAGTGTGCATATTAATTCCATCTTGGTTTATTACATACAGAAATTAAATGGTGAAACATTACCTCTACATGGTGGTCAGTAGGTGTCTCTTACTGAAAACAACAAACACTGATCAACAAATCACAACTGATTTTATACAACTTATAATAAATTATACATTTTCTAAAACACAAACCATAATCCGTCTCTTGTTTAACACAACGGATTTAAAACAACTAACAACTAATTTAAAATAGTTCCAGTCTTCACGTACAGCACACCCAAATTACCTAATATCAATTTAACATACCCTTCGCACCCTTAACCCAATTACCTAATATCATATCCCTAATTATGAATTAATTGAATAATTATTCTCATTCCTGCTTATTTACAAAGCTGCAAGTATCTTGTGGAAAGCAACAGGCGGCCTGCCTGAAACTCATCTGACACATGAGGAAGCATATACTTAAAATAAAAGGTTTTTAGTCTAGCTACTGTCTTGGCACAGAATTGCTCATTGTATGGGACATGTAGCAGTATTTGCTGTGATGGAATCCAAATAAGCAGCTTACAGGCCCTCAGCCCTGTACAGAACATGGCAAGCTGCACTTGCATATAGAAGCCCCGTGGACCATTTGGCTGCAGATGAGGTTTTCCCTCAACCATCCTCACATCATACCTCTGACTTCTGAATAGGTCCTCCAGAGACTCATCGCTCTTAAGGAGAGGGCATTTGATCTCCAGCAGTTCTTCGGAGTTCAAAACTCCATCGGGGCTTGCTGACAGCCAGGGCTCGCTTGCACACACGACAGTGCCTCTGCGGCTGACTGTAAACCCACAACCCTCTAGCCACTGTAAAGCAGATGCCTCACTTTCTAAGCCATGGTGAGTTGCTGCATTTCCATGGAACCTGGGGTAGAGGTGCTCTCTAATAAAGGTCTGAGGATTGCCTCTGATGGGAACCTTCTTTGCTGTGCTCGCAGTGATTCTAACCTTACGAGAGTCATGCCACAAGTGAGAGGAACTCTGCTCAAGGGTTACATGCTCCAATGCTGTACATTTGTTGGGATCAATGGCCACGAAACTGTCAAAAAACAACATACACCTCTGGCAGTTGTTTGTGCCATCATGGTCAGCATGTGGCGAGGACGCAGGATGTCCAGGCTCCTGTCCCTGCACAGCACTCCGACATTTGTGCAGAAGGCTTGACACAGGCAGTTGAAGATGCTTGAGCCCCTCTCTCAGCTCATCCTGGGTGCAAAATGAAGGAGTGGGAGGCAGAGGGACATTTTTGGGCATTACCTCTGGCATCTGCAGCACATCAGTAGCTCGGTGGTGGGAAAAGGTGATGTCCATCAGCCGCTTCGGGCAGAGGTTTCTCTGGGTCCCCATATTCCAGAGCCGCTGCTCATCTGTGCAGGCAATGCCAGTGAGCCCACTGGACACAGCATTTTCAACCTGAGACCAAACATATTTACTGATGAGTTTGTATAAGTGCTGGACAACGATTAAATTACATCCAAAATAATAGTTTTTATATATATATATATATGTGTGTGTACTGTGTATATTTTTATGTGACTATAAAGACACACACATGTATATTATAGTATGTATATTAAAAATATTTCCATGTATATATTATATTCTTATAATTTATTTTATATGTAAATGTAATATATAAATATACTTTTTTTCTGAAATATATACATGCATGTGTGTGTATTTATATATACATAATTAGCGTACCTAGTACACACACATGTATTGTTAAAAAAAAACTTCAATTGTGGATGCAATTAATCGCAGGCCAGCACTAGTTTGTATATTTAAAAGAAAATTCAAAACTTTCACAGTTGTCTTATTTCAAAATCATTAATTATTTATACACTTATAAGTTTACCTACCTTATTCCTTATATCAGGTGACAGCATGATTAGACTTACCGTTACACTTAATGCACACCTACCAAATCTTACCTTTACCTTCCCTTGCATTTACACTGTGTGCAGAATTACTAGGCAAAGTTGATTGTCTGATCCTATTTTTTCCCCAAATACAATTTACCAATTTAAAATCACATCAATCTTAATAACTAATGATTTTTATTCAATATTTTATAAGTAATATATAATCTTTTTCAGCTCATTTTATCTGTAAAATAAATATGCCCAATAATTACGCACAAATAAGGCGTTTTTCCCTTCCAAGTTCCAGCCTCCTCTTTTTATAATATGTAATTTATCAATGTTCACTTACCTTACTCCACTGTACAAATAAGAGATTAGACAAGATACTTAGTCTGCAGATGGTCATCGGGTCAGCCGCTGTGTATGTCACAAACACGTTAATATACTCAAGTTTATACATTTATAACACACTTATGTTAACAACACAACCATTGAAAAACATTATCATGAATAATAAATAATAATGATGATGTGTGTGATAGTTTTACCTTCCATAATATTGAGGCTGCATGGCTACACGACCTTCCCAAACCAGCGATGCACGAACATCCAGTAGTCTCCACTGATCCCTGCTTACTAATTAGCACCCACGCCGAGTGGGTTGGACTGCTCGACTGGCTGGGGTGCACATTTGCTTTTAAAAATACGAAATCACCCTCGCTGTGTAACATTACACGATCCACTTTCCCACTATGTAAATATTGATAGGCCTCTGTACTTTTAAAATTTTTCATTGCTGCTCCATCAACTCCTTCTGACAGGACGAAGTAGTTAAATATGTCCCCATAGCTTAGCTCTGGCCACTTCTTCATATCGTCTACCCACGTTAATAGTGACGATGGATGGGACAATTTTAGACCATCTGATCGTCGTAGGAAGTTTTCACTGTGCTCCCAATTTATACAATTTACGGTATTAACATTCTTTGCCATTTCGACACAGTTATAGCTAGCTATAAACAATCTTACAACTACCGAACTAGTTACCGGATGTGCCGTCTCCAGTTTAGCGGAAGTCAGATGACAAAATGCGGAAAAGCGAATAATTAAAAGTGGGCGGGGCGGAATAAGGTGAATACCCGGTTAAAAAAGTCACCGCTCTCCACTTCCTTCTGCCTATGTGATTTTTGGATGAGATTTTAATCAAGCCCCTATATCTTGATGACCAGTATCATCTGAGAAAATGTAAAAATTACATTAATCCGATAACTTCTTCCTTCCCTTCAGGGAACCAATGTTGTGTTAAATAACCTTAAAAAAACATTGCTACGTATAGCATTAGGCTAACCGAGAATTGTCATAACTTGTTGTTACACTTTTGTTGGTTTTGATTGCTTCTATTGTCCTCATTTGTAAGTCGTTTGCATAAAAACGTCTACTAAATTATTAAATGTAAGTAACCTGAGCCTTTTTGTTTTGTGAACAGGTTTCTCCTAGCTAGGAACTCTCAAAGGACTCTAAGTGACAAGATACAATTCGTTGTTAGTAGAACCCCTGATGTTAAAATGATTTTCACCTGCAGTTTGTTACACTTTTTTCACATCATGTTTGCAGGGGCGCAAAAATGGGGTATGCAGTTTATGCAATTCATAGGAGCGCCGCCAGGGGGGGCGGGGTTGGTTGGAGCGCCATTTTGCTGAAATCATTTAGTGAAAATCTTTTTAATAAAATGTTATAAATAATCAAAAGCTTATTTGTCAAAAAAATAATGAGGAAACAAATGTATTTACCTTTGTTCATCATTTTAAATTAGTTTGAAATTCATTTTATCATCAAGTCAAGTCATCTTTATTTATATAGCGCTTTTAACAATACAAATTGTCACAAAGCAAATGCACAATATCAAAATAGGAAAATAGTGTGTCAATGTAAAATGACAAGATTTAACACTCAATTTTCATGCATTTCAGTTTAAATAGTTTTTGCAATTAGGGCTGCAACAAACGAATATTTTGATAATTGATTAATCTAAAGATTATTAGAATGATTCATCGACTACTTGTCGATTATTTCGTTGATTAATCAGTAGACTTTGATTATTCAGCTTTTGCATTTAGTTAAAATATTAAGTTATACATGAAGAGTTCAGATGCAAATGTATTTTTTAAATTTGAATAAATGCTTTGATACAAATGTTGTTTTGCTAATGTTTATTTCTGCATTATTGATAAAATGACTTTAAATCTCTCCAGTAATTTAAATTGAATGGCAATATACAGGTTCTTTTCTATGCAATTCAAGTGAAATAACTGAATATTAATATAGGAGCGCGAGAAAAACGCAAATTTAGAAGAAAAAATCAGATGGCACTTAGAGGCTTTTGCATCTAAACTCTTCACATATTCTAACATATACACTGAACAAAATTATAAACACAACGCTTTTGTTTTTGCCCCGATTTTTCATGAGCTGAACTCAAAGATCTACGACTTTTTCTATGTACACAAAAAGCCTATTTCTCTCAAATATTATTCACTTAATCCGTCTAAATCTGTTTTAGGGAGCACTTCTCCTTTGCTGAGATAATCCATCCATCCGTTAGGACTTGCGTTTACTGACCTAATAAATTATTTTGGAATCAAGCAAATGTCCCTGGGCCCACTCATCGTTTCAATCATATGCTAGATTTACTTATATGGAATTTATCTTACTGATATGAGATATCATACCTCAAAGTGATTATGTTAATGACCATTTCCTTGTATCGTGCATGCTGCTTATTACTGATAGTAACTATATGGCTCCGCATTATCGTCTAGGCAGAACGATTGTTCCAGCCAGTAAAGACAGATTCACAAATAACCTGCCTGATTTATCTCAACTGCTCTGTGTACCCACAAATACATATGAACTAAACAAAATTACTAGCAACATGGGAACTTTCTTCTCTTTCTTCTCTCTAATACGTTAGAAACTGTTGCCCCATCACATTAAAAAAGGTTAGAGAACTAACAGAAACTGCACTTGTTAAAATTACAAATGACTTGCTTCTTGAGTTGGACCAAGGCTGCATCTCATTGCTAGTTTTACTTGATTTTAGTGCTGCGTTCGACACTATAGATCATGACCAGGGCTGTGAAGGTTACTTTTAAAATGTATTTCACTACAGATTACAAAATACATGCTTTAAAAAGTAATCAGTAATGTATTTCGTTAGATTACTCAGGTTTAGTAACGTAATATAAATACTTTAGAACACTTTGAAATACTATACTATGTAACACAAGGGAACATACACTTGATGTATTATTTTTATGTTTTCCAACTCTAAATAAGTGACATCTACCAGTCATAAGATTTGTGTTTTCTTTGCATTTTTTGACAACATCAGTTTCCCACCGCATTTCTATGAACAACAAAAAAAAATTGTCATTTAAATCTACCAATCAATATAAATTCAATTTGAATACAATAAATGGGATTCCGTGCTGTTTCATGCTGTATTCCAAGATTCAAAACAAATCCAAACATATCATAAAATTAGCCAAAACAACAGGGGCAGTCGTGGCCCAGTGGATAGAGCGTTGGACTTGTAATCCGAGGTTGTGGGTTTGAATCTCGTCTCTGGCTGGAATTGACAACGACTGAGGTGAGACCCTTGAGCAAGGCACCGAAACCCCAACTGCTCCTCGGGCAGCCGCAGTGTCAGCTGCCCACTGCTCCAAGTGTGTGTGCACTTGGATGGGTTAAATGCAGAGAACACATTTCACTGCTGGACTGGTTATACTCTGTATAATTGGGTATGTGACAAATAAAGCTCATCTGAGCTTAATCTTTATTTATTATTATTTATCTTTGTTCCCTTACGAGATTACACTCGTACTGCATCGAAGACGCTATATGGGAAAACCCCTTTTTTCCTCTTCAACTGAAGCCTATTTCAATCAAGCAGTTATAACTGCACATTGATTGGTTCACCTAGGATAAGAAAATGAACCAATCCACGTCAGTGGCGAGTGAGCCAATGGCTATTCAGCCCGCCATAGCCTGCCAAAATAGGAGGGGCGTCTGGCTAAATAATCAGCCACTCTAGTCACTGCAACTCAAATTTCTTCTCTTCAGCGACGAACTCCCTTCTTCGCTGACTCTTCACTGACGCCGGGATCTGCAGTTGAAATGCCTCAGCAGTCGGATTAGACCTCTTGCAGCGCCCAGCTCGCAGACTCGGTCATCCCCTGCAGCCATCCGTTGTTAATCCACAGAGCCTCTAAAAGATAAAATTTCAAACGGCGTTGTTTCAAATGCTGCGGCGTCATTGTAAGATGTGCAGGTCTCCCTTGCACGTGGATGACACTCACGCTGAGTGTGTATCATGCTTGGGGAAATCCCACGCTGATGCCGCGCTCAGCGGGGCTGATTGCTCTCACTGTGAGAGTTTCAGCCTTGCTTCTCTGCGCTCAAGGATAGCTTTCTTCTCAGAAAACCCAGGGACCTGTGAGGAAAAAACAGCGGGGCAGAGGATTTGAGCAGCCGGTGACTAGCGAGCTCGCATTGGCTCAATGCCCGCGTGCCTCGCTGTCAAAGAGAGAGCATTCGCCTGTCCTCTTCACCCAACTTGATCATCGTCCCTCCGCGGCTGCGAGCGACATGATATCGATTGGTGTGAGTGACAATGAACTGGATGACAGCCTTTCTCTGGCGGCTTCAGAAGCGGAAGAGTTATCGGGCTCCGTGGCTGACCCCGCCCTCTTGCCGTCATCTGCTTCACAGCGCCAGACTGAAAGTGGATGACGCTAACTCATCCGCATTATGTCAAAGGCTGTCAACGAGCTCGGCTTGAATGGTCTCCGCCTGAGGAACCATCTCGCAGCAGGCTGGACGAGTGATCTTTATCAGGGCGCCATCAGGCTCTCCGCCAACGATCGTCCCCCTTCTTCCCCGAAGTGCATGACGAGCTCACGAAATCTTGGCGCGCGCCCTATTCATCTCATATCCGCCCTTCTACTTCAGCCGCTCTCACATCCGTTGACGGCGCTGAAGAGAAAGGATACAAACATCTGCCTCCTCTGGATGAGTCCGTGGCCGCACATCTCTGCCTGCCCACGGCTATCGGATGGAAGGCGAGGGCGACACATCCATCCAAGCTGTGCAGAACTACATCAGCAGCTGAACAGGCTGCTTCAGCGCTGCACTCAATGGCTGTGCTTCAGGTCTTTCAAGCCAAGATGCTTGCAAACGAGGATGCCGGTCTGGATTCTGCCTCACTCAGGGACCTGAGAAGTGCAACAGACCTGGCTCTGTGCGCCACCAAAGCCACAGCCCAAGCAATTGGACGTTCTATGTCCAGCCTCATCATGTTGGAGCGCCACCTCTGGCTCACGATAACGGAGATGAAAGAGGCAGATAAAATTCCCTTCCTCGACGCTCCGATCTCGTCAGGTAGCCTGTATGGACCAGCTGTGGAGAGCTTCGCTGAACGTTTCACGGAGGCTCAGAAGTCATCTCAAGCAATGCGACACTTCCTCACTAAATGCACCAGCTCGCGGAACGCTGGGTGGAGAGAAAAATGTGTTTTTGGTTCCTCACTGGCCCGCTATGGCGCCCAGGTGTCTGACCGCTGGGATAGCGAACAAAATAAAACACAAACATTTTCAAAAAGAGAGCAAGCTTCCTTGTCTGCCTCCCATAAGCGTTCTGCCCTTATGCAGCCAGTCTGCACAGCCGTTTCAACGCCTTGCCTGGCAGGCCATCCCCGGTTTATCAGCGTGGGTAACGAACACGGTAAGACTAGGTTATTCACTCCAATTTGCTCGAAGACCACCACGCTTCCGTGGTGTGCTCGTCCACCTCAGTGCGCAACAACGACGCTCATGTCCTCCGTGTAGAGGTGATGAATCTGCTGGAAAAAGGAGCCATAGAAATCGTTCCTCCAACCCAGAGCGAGTCAGGTTTTACAGCCGCTACTTCCTCGTCCCCAAAAAAGACGGCAGCCTGCGACCTATTCTAAATCTCAGACTAGATTTCTAGATCCTGAATCACGCCCTGATGAAAAGCGGTCGTTCAGGATGATCACTTTGAAACAGATCCTCTCACAAATATGCCTAGGGGACTGGTTTATGTCACTGGATCTGAAAGACGCATATTTTCACATCCAGATAGCCCCCATCACAGACAATTCTTGAGATTCGCATTTGAAGGGGTGGCTTATCAATACAAGGTCCTGCCGTTTGGGCTGTCCCTGGCTCCCCGCACTGTTACACGATGCATGGATGCGGCTCTCTCCCCTCTGAGACAGATGGGAAACCGCATACTCAACTACCTCGACGACTGGCTCATTTTGGCCCAGTCGCAGGCGGTTTTGACATCGCACGGGACCCTCCTCCTCAGCCTCTTGACCCTGCCTGGGGCTCAGGGTCAAGAGCGTACTGTCACCCAGCCAACGGGTATCGTTCTTGGGTACAGTTTTCGACTCGGTGCAGATGACAGCTACTGTCTTGGCGGGTTGAGCCACCTCAATTCAGCATCACGCGGCTTCCTTCAAGGAAGGCACCGCCTGTCCGCTCAAAGCTTTCCAGAAGATGCTGGACCTTATGGCAGCGGCTTTACCGGTACTTCGGCTGGGTCTGCTTTGTATCCAGTTCTGGTTGAAACAGAGGGTTCCAGCAGCGGCTTGGCCACCGCGTAACGGTGACTCGGGCCTGTGTATCAGCCCTGACCCATTGGAGGAACCCCTTCTGGCTAAAGCGAGGCGTGACTCTAGACACGGCGCACAAAAGGAAGGTTGTCACGACAGATGCTTCCAACAAGGGTTGGGGAGCGCTGTGTGAGGGCAAACTGATCTTTGGTCTATGGTCCGAGGTGGAATCGACCCTGCACATCAACTGCTTAGAAATGCTAGCAGTATGTCAGGCCTGTCAATTCTTCTTACCGGTCATACGGGAACACCATGTGCTAGTACGCTCAGACACCAGGTCCGTGGTGTCATACATAAATCACCATGGCGGCCTCGTCTTGAAGTGACTCTGCACATTGGCGAACGACCTTCTTGTGTGGGCCCAGAACAATCTGCGCTCGCTGAAGGCGACGCATGTGCCATTTGCATGTTCAACAAAATGTACATTATAGTGCTAATGAACACACAAAATCAAATTCATCAAAATTCTTTATACAATATTTACACACACAAAAAAGTTAAAACCAACCCAGTAGTATTAACATTAAGTGACATGGCATCTGACAGACAGAAGTCCAGTGTTTGGCTAGTTACTCAAAGAATGTACTATATTACTCATACAAGTTACTCCTTCATATTGTTACTTTACTTATTACTTTCTGGCAACAGTACTATAGTTACATTACTTTTTCTTCACGTCCGACAGAAGTTGTAACTGTGTATCTTCTAGGGATGGCTCGATACCATAATTTTGGCTTCGGTACAATACCAAAATGTAGTACATCGGTATCGATACCAAAATCTTGGTTCATGTTAGGTTTGTTTAATGCATAATGTTAACATACTAAACATATATTAGTAGCTTACATTTATACATAATTATTGACCTACATTTATAAGTGCTTTAATAATGTCAATGCTGTTAAAGAATAATAACAAATGTTTATTTAAAGTGTTATTCTAACAGTCAAAGTAGGGGTTGGGGTGATATGGCAAAAATATCATATCACTGACTATTCTTTTAGAAATATCAAAATTTCACAATTCTTTCTCATGTTGATTTGACTGTTTTGTCTGAGCAGTGCAGCCAAAATAATTTCCCTATAACAAAGACAAATACTTTCAAGGTAACAAATATAAAAAGGTATAGTGGATATTTAGACCAAAGTGGGGGAAGATAAAAAAATCTGTGTCATTATTTTATCTTTGTTATTAAAAATAAGAACAAATATACACATGATATATATAAAAAAACAGTGCTTTATTTTCAGGTACAATAGGCATATTTAGCAGAGTATTCAAGAAATTGAATGAACAAATATAAAAATAAAACACTATATAGATTGATTCCTATTAAAGCAGCTGTATTATTTTTTTTGTGACAACATGTGAGTGAGTAAATATAATGACAGAAATACAATTTTAGGGTGAACTATCCCTTTAATTTCAGTCGGCGGCATGTTTAGTTGTTTCACACTGCAAGCGAGAGCGTCGCGTGAGCGGGGCAGAAGCAGGAGCAGGAGCAGCGCGAGCCCATTGCCCTTTCACACCGGTAGCATTTGAAGCGCGCGGCTGAACAGCGTCTTCTGTACAGAATGGGTAAATTCAAATCTAATTTTAAATACAATTTGTCTTGATTTATTATTAGAATAGTTTATATTACTGTATTTGTTTTATTTACACTGTACATGTTTATCTTTGTTTATGTGCAGTATGTATTGTAAATAGAAGAAAGGCAATTGCGCTGTATTTGTTACTACGGAGATTACGAAGGAGGATATGACGTAGATTTTGCACCCAGGCAACGGAACAGCAAAAAACAATAACTGACCATAGCAGAAATGTTATAGTTATTTTATACATTGTGATTATATTGAATATGGTCAATATTTTAAAGGTTTGTACTTGTAAGCAGAAGTTTCTTTTTGCACATATACTGTAAGCTGCTGTTCTTTATGTTTGTTTGTATTGATTGTTATTTACAGATTGTAAAAAGTTGTACTGATTGGACAGATTGTACTTTTTTGTCTTTCAATACAAAAGAAAACCATAAAAAATTACGTACCATCTGCCAACACAAAATGTTACTTTAATAGAAATCACAACGTGGGCTCAGGAATACTTCCAGAAAACATTTTCGGTGAACACAATCCATCGTGCCATTCGCCGTTGCCGGCTAAAACTCTATAGGTCAAAAAAGAAGCCATATCTAAACATGATCCAGAAGCGCAGGCGTTTTCTCTGGTCCAAGGCTCATTTAAAATGGACTGTGGCAAAATGGAAAACTGTTCTGTGGTCAGACGAATCAAAATTTGAAGTTATTTTTGGAAAACTGGGACGCCATGTCATCCGGACTAAAGAGGACAAGGACAACCCAAGTTGTTATCAGCGCTCAGTTCAGAAGCCTGCATCTCTGATGGTATGGGGTTGTATGAGTGCGTGTGACATGGGCAGCTTACACATCTGGAAAGGCACCATCAATGCTGAAAGGTATATCCAAGTTCTAGAACAACATATGCTCCCATCCAGACGTCGTCTCTTTCAGGGAAGACCTTGCATTTTCCAACATGACAATGCCAGACCACATACTGCATCAATTACAACATCATGGCTGCGTAGAAGAAGGATCCGGGTACTGAAATGGCCAGCCTGCAGTCCAGATCTTTCACCCATAGAAAACATTTGGCACATCATAAAGAGGAAGATGCGTCAAAGAAGACCTAAGACAGTTGAGCAACTAGAAGCCTGTATTAGACAAGAATGGGACAATATTCCTATTCCTAAACTTGAGCAACTTGTCTCCTCAGTCCCCAGACGTTTGCAGACTGTTATAAAAAGAAGGGATGCCACACAGTGGTAAACATGGCCTTGTCACAACTTTTTTGAGATGTGTTGATGCCATGAAATTTAAAATCAACTTATTTTTCCCTTAAAATTATAAATTTTCTCAGTTTAAACATTTGATATGTCATCTATGTTGTATTCTGAATAAAATATTGAAATTTGAAACTTCCACATCATTGCATTCTGTTTTTATTCACAATTTGTACAGTGTTCCAACTTTTTTGGAATCGTGTTTGTAGTAGTAGTAGCCCTTTATTGTCACTAGTCAGTACCAGTGAAATTAGCCATCAACCTGTCCATACATACACAACATACATATACAAGGGGGTAGACAGGACAGGAAGACAGGGAATTGAAGAAAAATACAGCATAACATGAGGAAGGAGAGGAGAAAAAAATAACCCCCAGACTATGCTCCTTGGGGAGTACAGTGTGAGAACAGGAAAAACACCTCAGCAACAAAAAGCACATAAACCATAGGCACACGACTTTGCAACAGGGGAAGTAATCCAGCTCCAGCAGGCAGCCATCCGGTCCCGCAGCCATTCTCGGCGCTGGCCACAGACCTGCCTGTCAGGCTGGCGGTTTCAAAGCGACGGAGGCGAGGGATCGGGGGAGGGGAAGTGAGTGCATATGTGTGTGTGTGTGTAGTAGTTTATAATCAATGTCTGTAGAATTGGGAAGGAAGCAAGAGCGTCTCACTGCAGAGCTCTTCCCAGGGTTATTTTCCAACAGCAGCCTTGGCCGAGGCTGTGCGGGGGAGCCAAAAAATATAAGATTGATTGTTTTGTCTTAGGGCGAGTAGCCGCATTCCAATTCCACGGGTACTCTCTTTGTCCATTCTGATCTCCAATATCAATTTTCCTCTGCAAAGCCGTGAGCTTCTCCGTGATAGAATCCATATTGCGGTTAATAGTCTCAGTCTCAATGCTGACCGCTCTTCCCACTGCTTCATGACGGGCAGCCTTGTGAGGCTTTGGACGGCTGTTCCCGTTTTCTGAATTCTTCGATAACCCAGGGCAAAGCCTAATCCAATCAGCAAAATACCTGTTATCATGGTTCCGAATAGGTAGATATCTTCAATGTCTTCCACGGAAAGAGCCGCTAGACATACGATTCGCCACCTCTCCCACGCGTCCATCGTATAGCCAGCTGCGAACGTTCCGTCAGGGCAGTCAGGTTCCCCAGAACCCAGGCTTCTCGACGAGAAGATGGTGTCAATTGCGTTGAGAGACCAGTTGATCAAATCCATAATCTTTCAGTTTGGAGAGCCGTGCAGAGAGAGTCTCTCAATAGATGAGACGAGACAAGCGAGCAAGCAGGGAAAATAAGGGCGAGGACAGGGAGTGAAAAAATGCGACCGCCTCTGTTGAGTGCCAAAGAAGAAGGCTAAGGCTGTACAGGAGTTGGAGCTTACCTGGAGTCCTCCAGAAGAGCCTGTCAGGAGTAAGCTTGACTCGTGGTACTTCAGGTCCACACGCAAAGCTGACTCGAGGGCGTCGGTTCCTTTCTTCCCCGACGTACACGAGCAGCTGGTGAAGACGTGGTCTGCGCCCCAATCGGCGCGCGTCCACTCTAACACACAGGCCATTTTTTCCCACGTGGATGGAGCGGAGGCCCACGGGTATGTGCGCTCTCCCCCCGTCGAGGAGACCGTTGCTGCACACCTGTGTCCTGCAGCAGCAAAAGCCCTAGGCTCAGACATCAGCCTTCCCTCGAAGCCATGCAGGACCACCGCCCACCTCGCTAATAAAGCGTATGCCTCTGATGGCGAGGCGGCGTCCGCGTTGCACGCCATGGCAGTGCTGCAGGTGTTTCAAGCAAAACTCCTGCAAGCGGCAGAGGGCGGAGCTCTCACTGCTGAGGCTATGAAGGATCTGCGCGCGGTGACGGACTTCGCGTTGATGGCGACGTGATGGCGAAATGCCCAGGCTCTGAGACAAGAGATAGGCTGTCTGCTCGAGAAAGGAGCAGTAGAGCGAGTCCCACCAAACGAGCTGGAGAGCGGTTTTTACAGCCGCTATTTCGTGGTACCCAAGAGGGATGGGGGGCTCCGCCCAATTCTAGATCTCAGACCCATCAACAGAGTGCTTTGCAAACGTCCGTTCAGGATGATAACGCTGAAACAGATCCTGGAGCAAATTCGCTCCGGGGACTGGTTTGCGTCCGTGGATTTGAAGGACGTGTACTTTCACATTCAGATAGCACCGCATCACAGACGTTTTCTGAGGTTTGCTTTCGAGGGCACAGCGTACCAATACTCTGTTCTCCCGTTCGGGCTGGCTTTGGCCCCGCGCACATTTTCAAAGTGCGTGGATGCAGCACATTCCCCCCTCAGGGCTAGCGGGATACGCATCCTCAACTATCTGGACGATTGGCTGATTTTAGCTTAGTCCCGGGACACGCTACTCAGCCAAATAGACTCGCTGCTTATTCACTTGGAGTCCCTAGGGCTATGTGTAAACAGGCGAAAGAACATCCTCGCCCCGAGTCAGTCCATTACATATCTGGGAGTTTGCATGGACTCCCTGGAAATGAGAGCCCGCCTCTCCTGCGAGGGAACGCGCGGCGGCCATTTTGTCTTACCTGCGCCACTTCAGAGAAGGCAGCTCTGTTCATTTGAAGAAATTTAAGAGGCTGCTGGGACTCATGGCGTCAGCTTCGGCAGTATGTTATCTGGGCTTATTACACATGCGACCACTGCAGCTATGGCTGAAATCTCGAGTCCCTTGGACAGCATGGACTTCGGGACGTTTGAGTATCGTGGTCACCTGCGGCTGCATCGAAGCTCTGGCGCCGTGGCGCAACCTGGATCTCTTCAGCCGGGGAGTCCACCTGGGTTTGGTGGCTTCACGCGTGGTGGTCACAACAGATGCATCGACGCTCGGCTGGGGAGCGGTGTGCGAGGGAATGCCAGCTTCGGGACTGTGGTCGGAACCTCAGACCCGATGGCACATAAACTGCTTGGAACTGGAAGCAGTCTTTTTAGCTCTAAAGGAGTTTCGGGCACAACTGAAACGGCAGCATGTACTGATTCGCACCGACAACACGTCTGTGGTTTCGTACATAAATCGCCAGGGCGGCATTCGTTCCAGGGCTTTGTGCAAGCAGGCAGCGATTTTACTGCTATGGGCGGACTCTCGCCTTCTCTCCATCAGAGCAACGCACATCCCCGGTCTCCTGAATCGCGGGGCGGACATGCTTTCGAGGAGGAGAATCCCTCAAGGGGAATGGAGGTTACACCCCGAGTCGGTTTAGATGATTTGGAACCTCTACGGGAAAGCGGAGTTGGATTTATTCGCTACGAGCGAGAATGCACACTGCCCATTGTTCTTCTCCCTGTCCCACTCCCCGCTGAAAGGGGACGCGCTCACAGCGCACTGGCCAGCAGCCAGGCTTTATGCGTTTCCTCCGATCAAAATATTGCCTCTGGTGTTATGCAAGATCAGGGAGGAGCGAGCGTCAGTGATACTCATAGCCCCGAACTGGCCGAACCAGCCTTGGTTCCCAGACCTGACAGAGCTGTTGGTAGCACCTCCCTGGCCGATTCCGGTCAGGAGGGACATGCTATCCCAGGCGGACGGCTCGGTGTGGCACCCAAACCCAGAACTATGGAGCCTTCATGTGTGGCTGCTTCAGGGTTGTCAGAGGAGCTAAATGCATTACAGTCTCGCGTGATCGACACACTCACGGAAGCGCGAGCACCCTCTACAAGACGTTTGTATGCCTTAAAATGGGGAGTGTTTGTGAAATGGTGCCATCAGGCTCATATCGACCCGGTTACTTGCACCGTGTCGGATGTTCTGAGTTTCCTGCAATACAGGCTGGATAGTGGATCTTTACCATCGACACTGAAAGTCTATGTGGCAGCCATTGCCGCATTTCGTTCCCCGCAGGGCGGACAGTCGATCGGCAGAAACGCCATGGTGGTGAGTTTTCTTAAGGGAGCGAGAAGACTACACCCTCCGAGACCACCTTCAGTCCCGCCCTGGGACCTAGAGGTGGTATTAAGAGCTCTTTCTCAGCCACCATTTGAGCCTTTAACATCAGTGGGTTTGAAGGAGTTCTCTCTTAAAACTACACTCCTTCTTGCACTCGCTTTAGCTAAGCGCATAGGGGATTCGCATGCTTTTTCTGTGGACAGTGACTGTATTCGCTTCGGACCCGGTGACTGCAGCGTCACTCTCCGGCCGAGAATGGGATACGTGACTAAATCACTATCTACCCCCTTCAAGACGCAGACTGTTTCTCTGTCTGCCCTATCTTCCGAGTCAACAGCCTCGTGTGAAGCAGACGCTCAGACCTCGGTGTGCCCTGTCAGGGCTTTGAGGATTTACATCGACCGTTCGGCCAGCTTTCGACAATCTGACCAACTATTCGTGTGTTACAGTGGTTGTGCGAGAGGCCGGGCCGTTTCAAAACAGAGGCTTTCCCACTGGATTGTAGACGCTATTACGGCTGCTTATACGAGCCAAGGTTTGGAATGTCCTTTGCACATTAGGGGCCACTCAACAAGGGCTATTGCTTCCTCGTGGGCATGGTCGAGAGGTATGTCTATTCGAGATATATGCATTGCAGCCGGCTGGTCTTCTCAGAATACTTTCGCCAGGTTTTACAAGCTGGACGTTCAGTCCTTTGCCTCCCAAGTGCTGTTGGTGAGTGGCTGATGCATGTTTTTGCTACATCGTTATGTGTGTGCTGCTGTCTCGCACAGTAAGTTATTACTCTGCATGACCCTCTTACCAATATGGTTGTTCTGCCCTGTACTCAGTGCAGATTCCTGTTTTTCGTGTTTGATTCTCTAGTGCTACCATTATCATGCTAGGTTGTGTTTTGCTGCTAACACAGTTATCTCTGTGCAGCTCCTCACAGTGTTTCCTTGCGCAAGTTTGCCCTGTTTTCAGCGCAGCCGACGTTATTTCTATCCAGATATGCAAATTTCGTATACCTTGGGTTTAGACGCTTATTGGCTTACCGCCACCTATCAGCTGTGAGCTCGCCTAACAGCGTCACTATTGGTGGGAAGTATGTATGTGCGTATTCTATCTTCACTGAGTGTGTGTCTGGTACAGGCTTCGTAGCCTCTCTCAAGGCGAGATTGAATATCATTCCCTAACGGAGAATTCTCCGTGATGTCTCGTTCCCGCTCTCAGGGAACCGAGGTTACCATAGTAACCGGAGCGTTTTGGTCAAAAGATTACATCTACAATGTTGACATATTTTGCATCTTTATTCAACATTTAACATTTATTAGCAAACCTCTTCATAATGCCTGCTGATGAACGCTTATTTAATAATGAAGCAATATCTGATAAACCTACTCATAAACAGCAGATTTACAAGCAATCTCCATGCTAACATCTTCAACATGCATCACAAATGTCTTTATTAACACTATATGTAAACGTTTTAATAGAAATATCAGCAAACACACGAAAAACACACTTTCAAATAAGTCACCCACATCATAGACTTATTTGGCGTAGCTAAGTTACATGTGTAATATTTATGTGACGTATTTGAATATGTATTTATTCGTTTGTCACTTCGTGTAGTATCAAATGATCAATCCACTGCCTCCCATGCCTTTTCTTTGGCTTGTAAGTCCTTATACATTACATTTTTTGGGTCATAAATAACTTTTTGTTTTTCCACTTCTACGATGAGACGAGTGTCGTCCATTATGTCATCTTCCAGGTGTACTCTGAAGACTTCCATTTGGCTACACCGGGCGCTGTCACGTGCGTTTGTTGATGATGCCTGTTGTCAGCATGACATCTGCTTCTATGCCAACGCCAACGCTATAAACTACACAATTTTATATTACAACTTGCTACGAAATTGTTGAACTTCATAGTAACTGTTCAAAATACATTACATCCCATTTACAAACTTTAAATATGTTTTTTTTTTGTGCGCCGATCATAAACAATGTCCTGTCACTTTAATTCAGCGTTAGCGGCGCAGCAAAAATAGACTCGGCGCCGAAACGATCGCAGCACTGCTGCTCACGCGACGCTCCTGCTTGACGCACACGCGCTGCTCCTGCTCCCGGTGTGAATGCACGCATTTGTTAACATGCACGCCGAAAAAAAGACGCGCTGCTCACGCTTGCGGTGTGAA